>JAOTQE010070480.1:0-17429 GCA_025631205.1 Nesometra sesokonis
ATGTCAAAAATAGTGAAAGAGTAAGATTGACTGGAAAATAGTGAGACTTCTGCCAAAATAGTGAGACTTGGGAGCTCAGGGTGATGTAACTTTTACTACTGGAAATAGTCACAAGTCTAAACATACCAACAATAATATTAATTGGAAATAAAGGATAACTTTTAAAAATCGTTTTCCACTAGTTGAATTAATTTGCATGAAGAAAAATGATTCTATGCATGAGCAGTTTCATTTTTTCAACACAAATCATTCACCACACCATTCGCTTTTTTCTCTTCAATTTTTCGCTGCAGTGAACTTCGTAGTTTGAAATGTTTAAACTTTTTGCGAGTAAAAAATGCGAGGCTAATCAGAGTACTAGAATAAATTTGACATGCCCATGATCATTGAACTGAATCGGTGAACTTACGGCCAATATAGAAGTTCATGCGAATTCTTTTCCACATTTCAAGGCTCCATTTCAGGACAGGAATAATACATTGTTAGAAAATGTTTCCACTCTAGCATCATTATATATACAAGTCTATGGTACTGTACTTACTTGGATAATGATGACAGACTTTAACCTTTGTTTGCCAGCTTCCAGAAACCTGAAGCATCTGTACATTCTCTGTATACGAATGGCTGCTAGGTTGAAGTAAACTGCAGCTGTAAAACGCTTGACTTTCTCTAGGTTCTGTGCTTCCTACAGTAAACATTTGACAATTATATTCAATCAGTGACAATAAAATTGAATGTGACTGCATAACTGCATCCCTACTTGCATTAACACAGAATTTCTAAAAAAGGTGTCAAATGGCACAACTTAGACAATCATGAGATACACGCCATCATGACAAGATTCAATATTTCGACATAAATTATATCCTGATGATGACATCTTGTCACGATGGCATGTATCTCATTGCTTGGAGTATGCATTATACTTTCTTACTTGAAGTTGATTTGTGGACCTTTCGGATTTTAGACTATCATGCTCTCTAAAGGGCAGAATCCACTTACGCATTGTGTTTGCAGCTCCGTTTGCAGCTGCGGCGTGCGATTGCGTTTTATGTGATTCCATTTGTGCGTTTTTACAAGTGTTTTGATATGCGGTCATCATGAAGTTAACATGGATATTGCAGCAGCATCTACTTTTGAAAAAAAGAAAGCATTAGCAATAGGCCTAATGGTTTTATGTTACAAACTCCTTAACCCTAAAAAGTGAAAGAGAAGGCACATGTAGTGTGTACAACATGACATCACCAAAACATATGACGACATTTAAGCCAAATGTGTTTCCGTATTTATTCTGATAACCTTCCTCCGTTATTTCAGCGCACATGGCATGATGTATTAAGACAAAATATACCTCATACAATTGTGTCTGAATACCAGAATGAGTACACGTGTGTCACAAACTCCAGAAAAATTGCATTAGCGCACGCGTAAAAGAGGTTGTTATTAAAGTTACCGTATGGACAATTTGTTTGAAACCGGATGAATTGCTCCATGTAGCGATTGAAAATAAGCGCATGCGATTCTGGACGACACACGCAAACGCAACCGTACTAATGGAATCACATTCGCTTAAAACCATTGTCTCTATTGAACCGCACCGCAACCGGAGCCGCGAACGAAACGTGTAAAAGGATTCTGCCCTTAAAACGATCCTAAATTCACACTGAACCAAGCAATGGACAGACTAACCAATGGGATCAGGCTAACAGATATTAGAGAAAATCTATGTCAAATCTGAAACCTATGACAAAAGAAAGCATATAATTTATGAACCCAAACTGAAAATGAACAAACAGACCAACCAACTGACAAAGTAACCATTGAAATAAGAATGACTATATAAACTACCTGCTAAATTTAGTCATAAAATGGTGACAAATGTAAAACCAAAGTAGGTAATATCTCTAGATGAAATATACAGCATTTAAATTGTTTAAATCATAAAATAATTTAAATTGTCGAAACAAATGTAAAATTCACATTTTAAATCAATTATCAAAATCGGACATCTGTAACTTAAGTTATTGGACAAGTTATACAAAAATTTCCTTTGAATTTGTATATATTTCCTGCTATTTATTTGCTTATTTCTAAATAACTTCCTATGCGATAACTTGGTAGTTTTGCCATAATTAGCCTCAATTAGACTAGATAATAATCGGATAATTTTGTTTATGTATCAGTTTAAATCCATTTTTGCAGGACATCTGATGATGTTTATCCTGATAATTTATTGAATTTTTTTTCCTCTGGAAATTATGGGCTAATTCATTTTAGAATTTCATAAAATTTCATACACTTACCTTGACCTTCTTTAATGTAATGTAATTGGTAAATGCCCTCTGCAAACACAATGCTGCTCTATGTTGCTTCACCTTCAATGCAAACCTCTTCCTTGCTTGCCACCCTCTAACAACAGCCTGCACCTGAATTACATCTCTTCGGTACTTTTTCCAGAAACCTTTAGCTACGCACATCCTGAACCATGTTTGAATACATATAGCTGCCTTATGACGACACAAATTTATCCGTACTTGATTGCCTCGAAAAACGGCTTGAAGTTTTGTAAAACCGATTATCAAAGATTTATATCTACTTCGACATTCTCTTGATAATCTTAAAGACCTGTAATGGTGTTGAATAACTATTGCCGCAGCTTTCATCTTTAAAAACTTCCTACGTGATTGCAAACATCTATACAATGTTTGAATTTGTAACGTTGCAGTATATAACCTTTGATAAGTTTGTTGTTGTCTATAACATCTGTAGGAAGCTTGTATAATGGTTACTGCCTTCTGCCTTCTCTTGTTTTTCCTACATGTATACTGTCTATATGCCCTTTGTACTGTTATCACTGAAGACTTCTGGAGAAGATATATTTCACGCTGAATTTTGCCTTTTCTATAAGCTCTGAAGTACAACTGAAGACAAGATACAGATTTTTTCTGTCTTTGAAAATGCTTCTGTTGAATACATTTTCTAGTAGCAGCTTGCAGTTTTATGGTTGCCTTTAATATAGATTGATATCTGTTTCTTAAAATCCAACATCTAAAGGCAGATTGAAGAACTATTGTTGCTCCTCGTTGGAGGTGATAGTCTGCATAGTCCTGGCGACCTTTGATCAAAGCCCTGTATTTGCACTGAAGATACATTACACTTTCCTTCAGCTTAAGGAACCGACTTCTTGCTCTTTTGCATCTGATGTTTGCCTGCATTGCAACTAAACATGCTTTCAATTTCAAGTACTGATGCCTTTCTCTCTTTGATCTAACATACGCTTGCATCTTTATAATAGTAGTTCGAGTTTGTTGGTAATCCAGCATAGTGTCTTTCATGAGTTTCCATGACCTGTACCGAGTCTGCAAAACACTGACTGCAGATTTAACAGCTAAAAACCGCCGTCTACACAGGTAACATCGAATAGATGCCTGCAGCAGATTAACAGACTTTAGTACCTTTTTATAAGCTGTTTTCTGCTTGTACATTTTAAAATAGGACTGTATCATAGTTGCTGAATTCTGTCTCCTCCTAATCTGGTATCGTCTAACCATTCTTTGAAGAAGAATGGTTGCATTTTTTATACGTAAATATTTCTTTCGATGCATTCGACCGGCTAAAATGCTCTTCCAAAATTTCTGAATCACAGCTGCTGACTCTTTTGTATGTTTATACCTGGTTACTTGTCTATGGCATCTGTACGCAGCTTGTATGCAACAAGCAGCAGTGTTTAGCTTCCTCATGCATGATCTTACAAGAAAGCCTCTTACATGACATTGAATTGTAATACATGCCCCTCTCTTGTACAAGAACATAAACCTTATATACTTTGCTATCCTGTTTGCTCTATAACGTCTTTGTATTGTTAACGCAGCTTCGCGCCATGTCAAATATCTCTTACGCTGTAAGAAGCTACGAACACAAGCCTGGATTCTGATTGCACTCTTCTGTTTTAGCTTATTGTTTCTAGAAATTATATACTTTCTCCAACAGTTCTGCAGAAATACGGCTGCTTTCTTCTTCTTTTGGAAGGAATTATAACAACTGTTTCTTATAAGCTTAGCCCGATATAGTGACTGCAGCGCCAATGCAGCTGCTTTCAGTTGATTGTATTTCTGTTGATAAATCCATTTTCGCACAAGAGACTGAATCAAAATAGCTGCCTTTTTCTTTCTTTTAAAAATGGCTTTGCAATGATAACTTCTGTAAACAGACTGAATCAGAATAACTGCTCTCTGTTTTAGTTTAAACGCTTTTCTGGTTTGATAACTTCTGTATACAGACTGGACAACTATGGCTGCATTCACTTTCTGTTTAAACATCTTTCTTCTTTGGTATTCTCTATAGAAGGATTGAATCATGATGGCTGCAACTTTCCTCTCCAAGAAAATCGTTCTAGTGTGATAAGCTTTGTACATAGACTGGATTAATACAACAGCTTTCTTCTTCTTCAAAAATATCCTCCTACATTGTATTCCTCTGTAAAAGGATTGGATGAAGACTGCAGCCATTTTCTTTTTTTGAAACATCATCTTTGCATAATAACCTCTGTAGATTGATTGAATCATGGTAGCTGCATTGTTTTTTTCTCGACAAATCTTTCTGACTGAATATCCTCTGTAGACAGCCTGGATCACAATAGCTGCATTCTTTTTCTTTAAGAATAACTTTCTGCTCTGATAGCCTCTGCAAATTGACTGAAACATGATGACTGCATCTTTCTTTTGTTTAAACAGCTTTCTGGCATAATAACCTCTGAAGACAGACTGAATAATGAGAGCTGATGTCTTATTTTCTTTGAATGAGTTTCTACTATGGTAACCCCTGTATATAGATTGTATTAATGTGGCTGATCTCTTTTTCTTCAAAAATATCTGTCTGTCATGATATCCTCGGTATACAGCCTGGATTAGGACAACAGCTTTCCTTTTTGCTATGAACTCTTTCCTAGCTTGAAACCCTCTGTAGACAGTCTGTATAAGAGTGACTGCTTTCTGTTTTAAATTGAATATTTTCCTGGTCTGATAACCTCTGTAGACAGTCTGTATACGGATGACTGCTTTCTGTTTTGATTTGAATTCTTTCCTGATCTGATAACTTCTGTAGACAGTCTGTATAAAGATGACGGCTTTCTGTTTTGCTTTGAATTCTTTCTTGGCCTGATAACCTCTGAAGACAGCCTGTATTAAGATAGCTGCTTTCTGGTTTGCTTTGAATTCTTTTCTGGCCTGATAACCTCTGTAGCTAGACTGAATTAAAGTAACTGCTTTCTGTTTGGCTTTGAACTCTTTCCTAGTCTGATAACCTCTGTAGATGGTCTGGATTAAAATAGCTGCATTCTGTTTTGATTTAAATGCTTTCCTGGCCTGATAACCTCTGCAGACAGCCTGTATTAGGGTAGCTGCTTTCTGTTTTGATTTAAACTCTTTCCTCGCCTGATGACCTCTGTAGATAGCCTGGATTAGGATAATAGCTTTCTTGTTTGCTTTGAACTTTTTCTTCGCCTGATGACCTCTGTACACAGCTTGAATTAGGATAGCTGCTTTCTGTTTTCCTTTGAAGTCTTTCCTTGCCTGGTGACCTCTGTAGATGGTCTGGATTAGAGTAATAGCTTTTTGTTTTGTTTTGAACTCCTTCTTGGCCTGATGCCCTCTGTAGATAGCTTGGATTATGATAGATGCTTTCTGTTTTGCTTTGAACTCTTTCTTGGCCTGATAACCTCTGCAAACAGCCTGGATTAGAATAGCTGCTTTCTGTTTCGTTTTGAACTCTTTTCTGGCCTGATGACCTCTGTAGACAGCTTGAATTATAATAGCCGCTTTCTTGTTTGCTTTGAACTGTTTCTTGGCCTGATGACCTCTGTAAACAGTCTGTATAAGGATGACTGCTTTCTGTTTTGCTATCAATTCTTTCTTGGCCTGATAACCTCTGTAGATAGCCTGGATTAGGATAACAGCTTTTTGTTTTGCTTTGAATTGTTTCCTTGCTTGATAACCTCTGTAGAGTGTCTGGATCACGACAGCTGCTTTCTGGTTTGCTTTGAATGCTTTTCTTGACCGATAACCTTTGTAACAAGACTGAATTAGGGTGACTGCTTTCTGTTTTATTTTGAATGCTTTCTTGGCCTGATGCCCTCTGTAGACAGCCTGGATTAATATGACTGCTTTTTGTTTTGCTTTAAATTCTTTTCTGGCCTGATAACCTCTGTAGACAGCCTGGATTAGAATAGCTGCATTCTGTTTTGCTTTGAATTCTTTCCTGGCCTGATAACGCCTGTAGCTAGACTGAATTAAGGTAACTGCTTTCTGTTTTGCTTTGAACACTTTCTTGGCCTGAAAACTTCTGTACACAGCCTGGATTAGGATAGCTGCTCTCTGTTTTGTTTTAATCTCTTTCCTGGCCTGATAACCTCTGTAGACAGTCTGAATTACGATAGCTGATTTCTGTTTTTCTTTGAATTCTTTTCTGACCTGATAGCATCTGTAGACAGCCTGGATTAAAATAGCTGCAATCTGTTTTGCTTTGAACACTCTCTTAGCCTGATAACCTCTGCAGCAAGCCTGAATTAGGATAGCTGCCTTCTGTTTTGCTTTGAACTCTTTTCTGGCCTGATAACATCTGTAGACAGCCTGGATTAAGATAGCTGCTTTCTGTTTTGCTTTGAATTCTTTCTTGGCCTGATAACTTCTGTAGACAGCTTGGATTCGGGTAGCTGATTTCTGTTTTGATTTAAACACTCTCTTGGCCTGATAACCTCTATAGACAGCCTGAATTAGGATAGCAGCTCTCTGCTTTGCTTTGAATTCTTTTCTGGCCTGATGACACCTGTAGACAGCTTGAATTAAGGTAACTGCTTTCTGTTTGGCTTTGAATTCTTTCCTAGCCCGATAACCTCTGTAGATGGTCTGGATTAAAATAGCTGCTTTCTGTTTTGATTTAAATGCTTGCCTAGTCTGATAACCTCTGCAGACAGTCTGGATTAGAATAGCTGCTTTTCGTTTTGCTTTGAACTCTTTCTTGGCCTGATAACCTCTGTGGACAGCCTGGATTAAGGTAGCTGCTTTCTGTTTTGAAATGAACTCTTTCCTGGCTTGATAACCTCTGTACCTAGATTGAATTAAGATAACTGCTTTCTGTTTTGATTTGAATTCTTTCTTGGCCTGATAACCTCTGAAGACAACCTGAATTAGAGTAGCTGCTTTCTGTGTTGCTTTCAATTCTTTCCTGACCTGATAACTTCTGTAGCTCGACTGAATTAAGGAAACTGCATTCTGTTTTGCTTTGAAGTTTTTTCTAGCCTGATGACTTCTGTAGACAGTCTGGATCACGATAGCTGCTCTATATTTTGTTTTAAGTTCCTTCCTAGTCTGATAACCTCTGTAGACCGCCTGGATTAGGATAATTGTTTTCTGTTTTGCTTTAAACTCTTTCTTTGCCTGATAACCTCTGTAGCTAGATTGAATCAAGGTAACTGCTTTCTGTTTTGCTTTGAACTCTTTCCTGGTCGTGTAACCTCTATAGACGGCCTAGATAAGGATAAGAGAATTCAATTTAATTATTTACGTCAATGTGATCTTGGAAATATAATAAACAGTTCTCTTACTTTTTCCATTGGCTATATTCTTTCAAGAAGTACAATAAGCTGAGTGGGTTGTTGTTTTTTTTTTAATTAATTTTTATTTCCTTTCCATTATGCATAATTCTATTGAAAATACATGTTTTGAAATCAGAGTAATTCATTTATACTGGTGCTGGTTGAATCCAGTTCAATTTTTTAAAAGAATGTTTATATAATTTTATATTTTATTTTTTTTTACAAAACATATGTTTACTTTGATTAACACTTTCAAAAATTATAGTTAACAGTAGCATTTCCAAAGTACAAAAAAAAAAAAAATTGTCTTCAGATAGTGTAATGACTTGAACAATGTTGGCCATGCAACTACAAAGCACACAAATTAACTGGCACATAAAGAAGGTAATAAAAATCTATCTATGCAACAAAAGTCTGCAATTTCAGGCTATTTTAGGGGCATGAGAGAGATTCGTAACCAAAAAATCCAAGATGGCTGACAGTAGCTATACTAGATTGCAAGGAATGCCACAAATCAATCACAATCGATCCTCTCAAAAAATCTACAGCCACTGTGCATAAATGAACTTGATTAGACAAAAACTTTTTAAGATATCATGTTCATAAGAAATTAGAATGGACAGGCACGCAGCTAGTATTTTCAAGTCCCCCAGTTAGTTACATGGTGGGGGACAAAAAAAGAAGACCCTTAGCATTTGTAAAAGTAAACTTAAATAACAACCCATTTCGAAAAGAAAAAAAATCTCAAAAAGGAGTCCACAAAAGCATATTAAAAACCACAAAAAGGTTGTCGCTTCTTTTTGGGTTTTCTACGGTATATGTACTACAGCATTACATGCATAGCTGGTACCATGATACTGTATTTATTTACCTGGATTAATGTACTAGATGATGCTAGTTTTTTGTTCCAGAGTATTTTCTTTAGACTGCATCTATACCAAGTCTGAATCTTAATGGCAGCATGTGTTTTTCTCTCATCCAGAATCTTCCACAGCCATCTACGTACAGCTTTTTGTATAACTACTGCCGAAGCCTCTCTCACCTATGTTAAACAACCACAGGATAAGCAATAAAAAACCTTGTAGAACAATAAACTTTACACTGTAAAAACAGACTGTCGGATCTCAGGAAACAAAAAAACCTAAGTCCAACTGACTGACAATGTCAAAAATCAGGGTTATCTGGACTTTTTTGCTAAATGTATATGAGGCTAGTCATGGCAAAACCCCCAAGTTGTCGCACAGGAATTTATTGAGAAATAAGCATATAAAAGTAAATATCAACAAATACAAATGATATTTGAGTCTATTTCGTCCAACAACTTCAGTTGTAGATGTCCGATTTTGATAATTGACCACTCATTTTAAAGCTTTCAAAAAGTGTAATATGGTTTTTACAATAAACCAATTTTCAATTTTCCTACAACTTGGTGGTTTTGCTGTGCTATGCCCCATATATAATACTGAAAATTGTAAGAACATACATGAAATTGGAATGTCTAGTCTTATGAAGTTTCACTGGCTTCAATTTGTGATCCTCCCACCTAGTTAAGCAACTTTCATGTACCAAAACATCAAGTGTGAATGCAAGATCTGAAAGTGTGAACAGGAGTCAAGTACAGTTGAACCTTCCTGTGAGAACACCTCTCATGAGTTGACACCTCCCATAATGGACACGTAATCTAAAGCATGTATGTTCTTCCTATCTAATCAGTACATTGGTACCTCTTGTAAGCAGCCACCCCACCTTTTGGATGTAAAAAAATTGATTTTATTTAAGTTTACCTCCAGAAAGCAAAAACACAAAAAGCTTATACATTTTTGGACAATAAATAAAATTTCTAGTACAGTAGATAAAATCATTATAATAATTAAGTATTTTTGTATGGTATGCCCACATAGTTATCAGGGAACGTCTCTAGCAATGAAGTCAATAGGGATAAACATTCAAATAATATTTATAACATTAACAAGTCTATCGAATGAACCTTTTATAAGCCGCCACACCTCCCTTAGGCAGACACATTTTGAGGAATTGAAGGTGTCTGCGTACTGGAGGTTCAACTGTATAATTACAGATTCTTACCTTTTTGGATCGAAGACATTTCCTTAACTTGTACAACTTCCAAGCAGATTGAATGACACGAGCAGAAGTAGTCTCTTGGTGGAGATCCAGAAGACGAACACAAAGGTGGCAAACAAATGTGATAACAACCTAAAAAAACAACCACAAAGGTGGCAAACAAATGTGATAACAACCTAAAAAAACAACCACACAGGTGGCAAACAAATGTGAAAACAACCTAAAAGAACAAACACACAGGTGGCAAAAAATGTGATTACAAACATGCTTGCAATTGTTTCAACCTCTACCCAAGTTAATTGGGATTGTGATGTGGGATAATAAAATAAGTTATGCGGGGAAACCTGAGAGATTTGTTAAAATTATTTTTTATAAATACCGAATTTGAGATCTGTTTTTTTATATTATGTGTACACCATGATGGTTTATGGTAACAAATGTTATCCCAACCTGAAAGAACAAACACACAGGTGGAAAAACTGTTATTACAACCTAAACCAACAAACACATGTGGCAAACAAACATGATTACATCTGAAAACAAGTAGAAACATGCTTGCAATTGTTTTAACCGCTATAATACACACACCCACAATACACAATGAGTTAATTGGGGTTGTGATGTTGGATTCTGAAACAAGTGATGTGGGGAGCCTGAGAGATTTAAAAAAAATATGATTAAATAATGAATTTGAGATCTGTTGTTTATATAATGTGTACATCATGATGGTTTATGGTAACTGTGTTATGTTTTTTTGAAGTATAAGTATAGACCTATTTTGTAATGATTGTTATAATTCAGTTTTAACTGTCAGAACAATTTAATAAACCAAAAATTGAACTGAACATACCACAAATGATATAACTACAGCCAACTCTTCCAAAACCACACTTAAAGCTCAGTACAGACTATTTAATTTTTTATGACAAAAAGCTTTGATATGCCTATATTTGGTAATGATAACATCACATCAATACCATACATAGACATACAATTACCATATATGGGTATAATCAAAGTTTTTTTGTGAAATAAAATTAGATATTCTGGATTGAGCATAAAGCTCAGTCCACAATATATAATTTTGTTTGACAAACAACTTTGATATACCCATATATGGTAATTATATGTCTATATATGGTCATGCTGTGATGTCATCATGACCATATATAGGCATATCAAATTTCTTGTCACAGAAAATTAAATAGTCTGGACTGACTTTCAGACTGTCCATTTTTTTTATCAGTTTTATGAGTCGTGTTAACAATATTTACAGTACATTGTTTTTTTTTTATTTTCAGGTAAAATTTGTTCGGAGTTTTTGGGTATGGATGGATGTAAAATGTATTTTATTTTAGTTTTTAGTTGACATTGAAATACCACAAGTAATTAGATTTTTATAGTATTATACTGTAAACATAATCATGTTGAGCAATCCAAACAAACTCTTGGGTGGGCCCTTTTCATCAGGGTGGCAGAAAGGGAAAATAAATTATTCTTTTAATGGTCTTATTATGACTTGAAATAAATTATTAGCTTATTCAGTTTATTGGAGATAACATCAAAATTTAAAAATGCCTTAAAAACTTTAAAAAAAAATTATGAAAATGATAAATTGTTACCTTTTGATCAGGAATGGTATTGACCATATCTTTACATTTCATCATCATTGGAACACCACCCAGCTCCTTTACTTTCTCAAATAGAAGTTTATAGTTGGCTCTCTCATTCTCCAGTTGTTTAGTAAAAACTTCATTGTCAATATCTATATTGAATTAATTAAAGCACAAAGGTTAAAAAATTAATTTGATCTGGAATTTAACAACAGCTGACAACTCTGGTAAAAATTTTAGGAATCAAATGGTATGAATCAGATACTTATCAAATGAAATACATTTAAAAACAAATCAAAAATAAAATGCTAAATATATAAACCTGTTATGTAAGTCTGCACATAATTATTTAAAACTACGCATTTTCACAAACTTTTTCCAGACAAAAAATCAAGTTATGAATCTAAAACATGTGGCGCATATTCCTACTTTAAAATAAATAGTAGTAATAATAGTTAAAATAGTGATATAAATAACAACTTGCCATTATATTGTAATCGGTAAAGAATTTTATTTTCCATTTTTAATGTCTTATAAGCTATTTTACTGATTGTTTGATAGTGCTTGATATTATATAGTGTAAGAGATTTCCCAAACAATAAATGAACAGTACTGGGTCTGAACAATAGTGTTCTGGCTCCATGACAAGACATCTATTCATAGAAGTACTGATGAAGATAGTCTACCTAATAGTGGCAATAGAGTGGCCCCAAGACTGATCTGTGGATACACAGATTGAAAAATGTTAAAGATAGTGGAACAATGTATATTTTTTTTTCTATTTTATTAAAATAATTCACAGTTAAGAATTGTATTTATGATTGATAGTGATTGTAGTTAAATTTAGTAGTGTTAAAATAAATTATTATTAAATTATTATAATATTATCATTAATATTAGAATTGAAATAAAAATAAAGTAAACGATAGATGGAAAGAAGAAAAAAAATTGAATAGCAAACCAGAATATACAGTGATTATCATTATAGAAAATTTGGCGTTTATCATCAGGGGTCAAGATGCCTGCCTGTCACGTTTCAAATTCAGTACTGAACTTTTTGTGTTCTATGATTTATCTTTTAAATGAATATGGTTCAGCTCGATGGGATCCTCATACTAAAAATTTAATACAACAAATTGAAGCGGTGCAAAATCGTAGTGCACGCTTTGTAGTTAGTGACTACAGTAAATACAGCAGTATAATTGAAATAAAAAAACAATTAAATTGGGAACCTATGCAACTAAGGAGAACGGTAACCAGGTTATCAATTTTTCATCAGGCCATAAATGAACGCATTGCTATCTCACTCTCAACATACTTGCATCCCGTCCAATATTTCTCAAGACACTCTACCTATATGGAAATTCCGGCATCAAAGGATTGCTATAAATTCTCATTTATACCAAGAACACTACCCCAGGAAATTTGACATCAATTACGGAAAAGGATAAATTCAAAGAAGAACTTACAAATCACCGCAGAAGTCAATAGAACAAGCTGCCAACTCCTCCTCGCTTTGCTCCTTTTAGGGGCGTTGAGGAGTAACGAACTAGAACAAATGTAAATTACCATATAATTGAGTACTTTTATAATAATAAGCAAAAAAGAAAAAATACTTACGTGGGCTGTAAGTGCCTTCAAAGCTATTGTCTTCATTTGCTGGGATGTCTGCATCTTGCCACTGTCTTTGTGTAGTATCTTCTTGGATGTCCTTTAATGGCAGCAGCATAGGATGATAATGGTGAACAAGATAGCACAGGGCACGTCCATCCGAAAACGATACAGTGAAATTCTCAATCTGTAAATAAGGTGCATAGTGAGTGATCATTCAGTGTTTGACTAAGGTAAAAAAAAAACAATAAAGCATGTTTTACTCAGAAAATTAATTTTTTGTCTTAAACGTTATTTGTTTTCTAAGCAATAGGTTTTTAAAATTAAATAATTTCCCGGATGACCTCTGTTTACTGGTGCAACCAAAATTAAAAACATAAGAAAAAATAAATAAATACAACTAATACACTCAGAAAGTATAATTCATACTCCAAGCAATGATACACATCATTTTGACAGGATTCAATATTTTCGACATAAATTATGTCATCATCAGGAAATGATAATGACATGATTATACTCAATTTAATACATTTTTGTAAAAACATATTTATCCTACATGTTAATTCGTAATTGAATCGTTCTATTATGAAAACTTCTCCAATTTTATTAATTTCAATAGGGACAACTTCTTTTTCTATTTATTGTTTATCATAATCGTCATAGTACAAGTGATGATGAAACCGTAAAAGAATTTGTTGTAGAACGCGGTTTTGGCCATGAGTTTATAATGATCACCATCTTCAAAATTGACATAAAGAGCACCATCCATCTTGGTAAACCTACTCCTACTAGCATTACAATGTGGGAATGCTGTTCTGTACCTGTCGTAAGCGGGTACTTAATGGCTACTTTAGCATACCTGCAATTTATATATTAAACACACAGCCTTGCACCACTGAAACAATAAACATATCTCCTCATTCTTGAATAGTACATCAATGTCTTTAGGATCAGTGATACAGTTTATTGGTTTAGTTAAGCTTCCTTCAAACTGTAACGAAAGGAGTGTCACCTGCACATCATAGATCCTCTTGAGAACACTTATCTCATCTTTTAGTTGTTTCTTATTGAGGAGAACAGTGACCTGCAAAGCAAATATAAAAACAAATGTTATCCCCACTTCGCATTTGGTGTGTTTTCGCAAACAAATCGTGTGAAAAATTCTGAAATATGGCTGAAAATACTTCTCATTGATTATAACTACTAAGGAATGCACATACATATTTAATACATGTTTTATATTTTATCTAAGAGGGGATCAACATGCTGAAATCATCAATATTTCCAAATTATATGAATTTTGTTTTACTTTTACCACCAATTCACATGATGTTTTTGCGATTTGTGAAATTTGATCCCTTCATAAAAAGTAATACTGTACATTAACAATAAAAATACATTATTCTATTTTAATTTAAATTCTATGTATTCTATAATCGGTACATTTAACTAAAATCTGAGCCTCCAAAAAACCAAATTTCACTTGAAATTAAACATCTTTTAAATGTCCAAATATAATAAAATCAATGTAAACTAATAGACATGACTTTCTAAACTGAACTGTGTTGAAATCCGAACTAAATGAACAGTCTAAAGGGTGATCTGTTTTGGAAGAGACGACGGCAAAGTTGTCTTCTGCCCGGATGCTTACCTGCAGCTGAAAGATAATTGTCCACAACAACTGCAGTGTCTTCTCACGGTGTCCATCAACAATGTCTTTTGGATTCACAAGACCTTATAAAGAAAAAAACAAACAAACAATATTTAGAATTAGATGCAAGGTTTAAAACTTCTGGTTTTTTGTTTTTTTTTGTTTTCTAAAACAAATTTCCAAAAAAATCTTTGTTTCACTGCTTGAACTTTGCAAAAATTTAATCTTTATTTTTTAATATTAAAATTGTTATTCAAAAAAGGCTCTAAAGCAACAATACAGGTATGATAGCTACAATTAAATAGTGGGGGGTAAAATGACATATTTCAGGGGTGGAAGTTTGAAATACGATTTGGAGGAAGGCCTAAAATAAGCTTTAGGGTGAGTGGAAACTATTTAGGATTGGTGGTCCACACACTTGCCTCCCAGCATAGTTATATTCCTGCCTGTGGGATACAGGACCATCTTCAAAGTTACCTCAGCTTCAACCATTTGTGACTGAGATGAATATATAAGAGGACTATAAAATTAAAATGAAAAAAAAAAACATGTGGTGCTATTCACTAATATCACAGCCTCTCTTTTTGTTATTAATGTTAGAAATCTTATAAAAGAACGGTACTTAATAACCAATATTGCACTTTGACTGGTAATTTTTTTTTGAACTGAAAGCCAAAATTGTAATATTGAATTCATAATAAGGTATATTCCTGATACTAGGTATTTTCACTAAGTTATTTTAACTGTTAGAAACCCTTCTTTCTACTTCTTTCTTTTTATTATATCTGTAGTTATGGCACCACAAAAATATCAATGAAATCAGTAGGCTCTAGTTGTAAAAAATCTTGCAAAAAGATCACTGGATAAAATATTGAAGAAACAAACCAACCTTCAATTTCTGGGAAACTATTCTCAATGGCTTTGAATGCAATTTGCATATTGTGGATTTTCTGCAAACGACTGATTGCTGGAACACGGAGTTCACGAGACAGATTCCAGTTTTTCAATAACAGCTCAACAATTCGACTGAAAAATGATTAAAAATGAAGTGATAATTAAATCTTACATCAGTGCAGATAACATTACTTGTCCAATGAACAGATGAATATGCACAATAACTGTTTAAAAAATGAGGTTGAAGTTGAAGCCAGTAATATATTTATTTACATTAGAACTACTGAAATACATACCATTATATGGATTCAATATTTGAAAATTATGTCATCATCATCTGCAATTTTTATATTCATCACAATAATTAGCTGAATGGTCGAGCGGTTAAAGCATGGAAACCTTGAACCATGATTAAACAGCAGCAGGCATTCAAGGGCCACTCGCAGCATAGGTTCTGGTGGTGAAACAAGTCGTCTCGGATAAGGACTATAAACGGTAGGCCCAGTATACACAAATGACTCATGTGCAATTATAAAGAAAAAGAATCCAGTATATCTTTCGAGACAGGTGGGGGGGGGGGTTACCCAGGTGTACTGGTTCTTACACGACCCCTTTCGCTGACAGAAGGACGTGTCGTAGTGTAGTAACTGCAAAGGACACGACATGACCATTAGTAGAGAAGCAAGTTATTAAATGGGCAACATCTAGTTCACTCTGTGCCTTTGATGATTAATTTCAAATTGCCGCAATATCAATGTTTGATCACTGTCGTTAATTAAATTTTTGAGATTTTGGGTCAGCTGGGTTTGGACAACCCAAAGATTTTTTCTAGACCATAGAGTACTTAAAATAAAATTAAAATGGCATACTTACGCAAGTCGGACACCACATCTCAAATCAACTGCAAGATTATTTACTGTAAAGTCAAATTCATCAAGAGGTGTTTGTGTATGTGTGACATTATAGCCCAGGAAGCTAAGGTGTTTGGTTACATCACCTTCACCTTTTAGATAATCCCTTGAAAATGCCAACAGAAGCTTACGACTTGACTGAAATATAAAAAGAGTACAATTGTTTAGTTAGATAATTGTAAATTGTATGTTCTGAAGTAAATTACAACTCACGAGAAATATGTAAAAAAATAACAAAATGTGTGATTCATTTCTAGGCCAAAAAACCTGTAAATTCTTGCCACGGGCAATGTTGCCTGCAAACGCTTTACACTTTCCGTAAGCTTTAAAATGAGGGGGTCAATTATAAAAATCAGAAATTTATAACTGAAGTTATTGGACAAAACAGATCAACATTTCCTTTATACTTCTTTGTATTGTTTATTTGCTTATTTCTCAATAACTTCGTATGCGACAACTTGGTGGTTTTGCCATGACTAGCCTCAAATGAATCTCATGGTTGGAAAATGAAAAAATGATTAAAACAGTTTTAACTAGTAGTTTTACATATTAAAGCCGATATTTGACACACGGTCTTAACAAAGTAGCTTCTGTTAGACCATTGCTATAAAGTGTCTTCAAAAGATCGCAGCAAGTATTGAATCACAATCATTACCTAGTAACAGTAACTGAGGATTGTTGGCAAATTTGTGAGGTGTAACCACAAAATGAGTCTTGTTGTACAAAAAAACTTAACGACCCAAATTGTTAAAGTTGAAGTCATTTTAACTTGGATGATCCAAATCGTTAACTTTCTTTGACGTCAGGATTAACATTGCGAGTGATCCCTTTCCCTATCAATCCTTGTAAAAATCCTAATTTTTCAAAATTAACAATCAAAAACGCCGTTTCAAATCACCGTTTTTAGGATTAACAATCAACAGGAAAACAGGCTTAATATAAACTGAGCAGAAAACAACTGAATTAAACAAAATGTGAACTTGACAACTTGCGTCAATGCCATAGCACACGTACACACTTGGAAATGACACCATGGCACACGTACACACTTGGAAATGACACCATGGCACACG
>JAOTQE010070480.1:17529-29629 GCA_025631205.1 Nesometra sesokonis
GGAAATGACACCATGGCACACGCACACACTTGGAAATGACACCATGGCACACGCACACACTTGGAAATGACACCATGGCACACGCACACACTTGGAAATGACACCATGGCACACGCACACACTTGGAAATGACACCATGCCCTAGCAGTCAATGTGTTAAAATGTTAAGATTATAATTCAGTCCATGAAAACCTACCTTAAATTGAGAATCTTTGCAGAACAAACAAGGGTTATGAGCAATAAGTCTGGTTTGCTTTGCATGGTCCAAGAAAATCACAAGCAATAAGAACTTCTTCAAAATGAACTTGTTCAGACACTCCTCATATCCTGACAATAAAAGAAAAATCCACTATTGAGCTTGACGTATGAGATGTTTACTGTTAATATTGTTTAGTAGAAATATTTATGTAAATTATACTTTTTTGCATCTGGGAGAATACTAGAGATATTGGTTTGCCCAACTCTGATGTGTAAATGTACAGAATACTCGGTATATTTGAGAATACTCGTGAAAAAATTTGAATGTTGTTTCCAAGTCCAAGTGGGACTTCAACCCATGACTCCAGATGGTCTTGTCCCTGTACCACTAGGCTACAGA
Source organism: Nesometra sesokonis (assembly GCA_025631205.1). Taxonomy (NCBI): domain Eukaryota; kingdom Metazoa; phylum Echinodermata; class Crinoidea; order Comatulida; family Antedonidae; genus Nesometra; species Nesometra sesokonis. Next base: position 18,128 of record JAOTQE010070480.1, read on the forward strand.
GCTTGCACTTAAGGATAGAATTCGAGCCCAATAAGAAGCTGGTGCTACAATGTATGTAAATTATACTCTGACGAAAAAAATAGTGAATGAAAAATCTCATATCTATGAAGACCCAAACTTGCTAGATCGATTCCATTTTTCCATTAAATGCAAAAACCAGGAGGTTATGGGTGTGAGCTAAAGGAGACATCCTTACTAGCTCAAGGGTTAATACACTGCTTGCTAACTAGGTATTAGGTCTACTCTCCCTTGAGTCCACCCCTGGTGGTTATAAAAAATAGATGTTGCTTTACCTTGTTTGAATAAAGATGGAACCGTAGGATGAGCAAACTTAGAAGCAATATCAGGATTGGTAAGCAATCTAGTGACAACAAACCTTGACAAACCAATGACAGCATTGCTTTCACTTGGTATAATTTCTCCGTAGATTGTCTGTGAGATAAAACAAGTAGGATTACATTATAATTGCCTAAGTTGTTGTTTTGGTTACATCAAAACAACATTATTTAATCAGCATCATCATTACGGCCCATTTACACTATGATAGAAATGATCAAGAGATACAGTGGCGGTCGCAGAATAAATTTAAGGGGGTTGCCCAGAGTCAAAATCCTATAGTTGCCGCGACTTGTGTCCCCCAATAGGGTTCAGTGAGTAATATGCTAATACAAATCATCCTTTTCCAGCCCCAGAAATTTCAATATTGATATACGATGAAATGGACATTTAGTAGAACTATGCTGTACTACTTTTGAATTTTGTATGTTATTACAAGAAAACTATGAAATTAAGGGTGTTGCCCGGGCAACACCCCTGCGTCCGCCACTGAGATAAAAGAAAGTTCAGTAGAATGGCTGTTTTATGTAAGCAGATCTTACATACCTTAGATTCTACATACGCCTTGTAGGAACAATAAAATAAAAAATAATTGTATTTTTGATAAATTTGTTTCAGCATATTATACTTTTAATCCAAAGTTATCTTTTAAAAAATAGTGTTACACATCACTTTACTGTGAGTTCAAAGTCAGCTTAATTTTACGTAACCTGGATTTTAGTCCCATGCCATATGTAAAATAGAGATTCCATCAAATATTAAAATTATAATGTAAAAATAATAATAAATAACTGAAACTCATGATCAGAAAATATTTTTTATCATTATTAGTCCGGGCTTGGACAGACCTCATTTTCACTGTAAATGGTGTGTTCGTATATTGCTAAACAAGCTGGTGTACATATACAAGAACTCGGGTAAAATAAAAGAATTATACATGTATTTATATTTTTATAAAAAGGTCCACAACTTGATTCAGTAAAGCCATTTGCTAGCAAACTCACCTCAAGACCTATTCTTAACCACACTGGATTGTAAGATAACATCATGTTCAACAGGTTCTGTTTTATACCTATAACAAATAAACATAAAACTAAGTAGACTTCTTATACGTGAGGTCTCATAACAAAATGAATCTGTAATTGTGATTGAAAAGGTCAAATAAAGTTTCTTTAATGTTTGACCTTGTAAGCCGTTGTTTGTGTTGAGTTTTAAAAATAGTAAATAGATCATTGCCTCAGAGGTCCCAAGTAGTATTTAAATTGTGGGTTTTCTGGAAGGGGATGACAATCGGCCCCACCAGTACGGGTCAACTCGTACCCATGCCAACTCGTACACAAATGGATAACTTGTACCCAGCTTTCAAGACAAAGTCATACCCACCCATAATAGTATAGATAACTGAATTGGTGTGGCTAATTTAAACCACAACTTATTACAAACAATTTATTGTCCAACATTAACAAATGGATTGTTTTGTTAAGTTTTTTTTTTAAACCGAAATTTTAGAAGGCGTGGTAGCGATTAGTGATTAGCGAACATGTCGGTAACAAAAAATGTTAGGTTGAAACTTTCTTATTTAAAGTTATTTTAGATACGAATTATCGTAAGTACCTCGTAAAATTATTCAAGTAAAAAAAATTAATCCAAATGTCTGATTTTACACTCACCAAATTGGGCAAGTTGGGACTTAAAGTCACTTGCCAAATTTAGAATTAACTTGCATTGGCGAGCGGGCAAGCCTTAATTTTGCACCCTGTCATAGAGCACAATATAAGTTGTAATCTAAAAATAAATGAATTGGAAACTGATCGTACCATAATCAGCGTGAACATGCTTATCTTTTCGAATTTCTAAACCACCTCTTTCAACCTCTGCCTCAATCTTCTTGATTACTTTTATGAACTGTTCACTTTGAAACAGCCTACAAGCTCCTCGTCTTAGGCTGGCCATCTCACGTCTAGCTGTGTATGCCTTCAATGACAAAACCTCCTTACTTGATGATCGTGGGGTGCTTGTTTTACTTGTTATCACCGATAATTTGCCAGCATCAACTAAGAAGTTCAAAGAATTTAAACTGTAAGCTAGCTATGTACTTAAATTTACAATAATATAGCTATTTTTATGGCATACAGTAACTACCATTTAAAAGTATTGTTTGGACATAAACATCTAGAGGCACAAACCGAAACAGAGATCTAGAGTTCCCAAGTTGTAAAAATAGAATTCCTGGAGATTTTCTTATGGTCATCCATCCACTATTTATAATGTGTACACTTCATAAAATGTGTGGACAATACATTTGTTTTAAAGCTGAGCACATTGCTTATAAAACAGTAGTTTCTGACATATTATGTTGTCACTGTTAAGATATGCCATTTTTCTTCACAAAAAACATTACTAAGCTTCACATTTCCTTATTGTCAACCAATATTTTGAAAAAATAGGTTGTTTGTCAAAACCTGGAAAATATCCTGGAGAAAACTAAATTCAGGGAAAAAATTTGATAATTCCGGGTGCCCGGGAGATGATCTAAAAATCCTGAAGACTCCAGGACAATCCTGGAGACTTGGGAGCTCTGGAGATGTCAAAAGTTAACATTTTGACAAAGACAAAGGTCTAGCTGAAATTAAATAATTTCTAAGCCCAAATTTCAATTTCTAAATCAGCTAGATATTGGTCTAGTTTCTGAACTGTATTTCAGGCTTTGCCTTTTGAGGTGAATGAGTGGCTACGCTTACTCTAGGGGCAATTTTTTGTTAGCCAAACTGACTAACAGTTGCCAATTGTTTTAGCCAAATTATAATTTCTTTAGCCAAATTAAAAAAAAACACCATAAAAACTGATAAAAATGGCTGAAAAATCAACAGTTTTTGTGATTTTAATTTAGCCAATTTGGCAAAAGAGTTCATTTATATTTAGCCAAATTAGAGTTCCAGTAGCCATTGGTGACTGGGCGAATTGGTTAGAGTGAGCATACTGTAGTATGGGATCAATTGCCTAACACTCATCTAAAATGCCCCTTAGGTGTGTGTACCATTCACAGCAGACTTTATTTGGTAAATTCCTAGACACCAAGATACAAACAGCACCTACAGTACAACATACTTGAATATGTTGTGGCGTACAAACTTTATATTTGTTGTATTTGTTGTTAAACACAGCCAAACAACTGTCTATTTAACAAAACTTTGTTTTATTCAGGGACGGATTTAGGGCGAGGGTGGGGCGCATGCCCCTGATGAGCCCCTATTATTGCCAAAACATAGTTGCACCCCACCCCTTATATTAGAGGTGCCGGGTCAAAAATTTACCCAAAAAATAATAGGCATGTACATACAGACCAGGGGTAGAGTAGCATTAAAAGGGTAAGGAAGATGCAAAATGCGCAAATGAACGTTTTTTTGCTTTTTAAAATAAAAACCATAAAACCACACCCATCAAGGTTTGAAGGTTTGGGGTAGGGCGCACCCTCCCTTTAGTTTGATATTGAATCCGCCATTGTTTTTTGTTTAAGATACATTTAAAAAGATCACAAAACCGTTAAAAAATCCACATTGTACAAATTTTAGATGGTTTTATTATAAACATCTTGTTTACTATACCTTTAGTGGTTGAGGTAAACTTGGGATCTGAAGAGAATTGTTCTGGAGTCAATATGTAATTCGACCACTTCACAAATCCATGTTCTTGTTTTTCTTTCCAACGTTCATCGTAAAACATATTCTGTGCAGCAAATGGCATAGGATGTCGTGGAATGGCTAAATAACATGAAAAACCAGTTAAATCGCAATCATTCAGGATGTGTTGATCCTAATATGACTGCTATGCTATACTATAGCAAAATATACAACACAACTCTGTTCTCTGCCATCAAACACAGCATGGGCGTATAGCACTTTGATTCACAACTCTTATACTGGAATATTTATCCAGTCCCTAAAATAAGACACATGATGAACACCACAAATTTACTGGTGCTGAAAACACTTCGATTCTGACTTTTAAATTTTTGTACAATAATTTGACAATTTAATAAAAACATTAACATTAACCATTGAAAACATACTTGTGTAAAATTGTAATGAATTATTGACAACGATATGACAATGTATGCCCAATGAACTGTTCTCCAAAGTATGGTTTTAGCAATCAAATTTACCAGCAAAAACTAAAATTTGTTGTTTAATGAAAAATAATATTATATATTTTATGCCCTCTTTTATTCTTTAGTATTACAGAGAATACACAAATGCTCATAGAGGCCTATAGTAGATATTTGGGGTAGGGCCAAAACCAACCCAAAGGCCATGTATGTTTGGACAATTTATTGGTATAAATGTTTTAACTGAGAGAACACTGCACAACAAGAATTTTATTTTGTATTAATATCCAGTTAAATAGCATTTTGCACAAGGATTTCATAAGTACAGGTAATAATTTTTTAGGCATAACTTTTTTTGTAAAGTAAATCCCAAGAATTGATCTATGGGAGTAACATCATACACAATGCATGTGAAACATGATAAAATGCTCAAAATTTAACATGCATTACCATTTTACAAGAAAATTCATGTTGCATGCAGTGCACTTAATGCCAGCGCAGTTATGAATCATTCTTTAAGAGAAGCTTATTACCTTGGTTGTTAAGCAAATCACTTAAAATCACTGATCCTCTGAGAACATCGGATGTTTACAACCTTTGAAGTCAACAGAATCCTTCTGTTGAATTGCCTCGAATACATCAAGACAGTTTATCTCAACGGTTAGCATTGGATTTGGTTTTTCAAAATGCTTAATGCAACTGTAACTTTTATCAGACTTCAATAGTAGGCGTACTGTACATGACACAAAAAATTTTCTAAAATGGATAGTGTTGAGACTAGCTATGATGTATGGGTTGGAATTGGAAGCCGTGGCACTGACCAAACGGCAAGAGGCAGAGTTGGAAGTAGCAGACTTAAAGGTGCTGAGATTGTCGCTGGAAGTCACATGAATGGATAAAATCAGAAATGAATACATTAGAGGGACGATAAAATTAGTACGTTTCAGAGACAAGTTGGGGATATGCCAGACTGAAATGGTTTGGACATATACATTGAAGAGACCTCAACCATATTGGAAAAAAGAAGCAGAGGATGGAGTTACAAGGAAAGTGAAGAGGGGGTGACCAAAGAGAAGAATTATGGATGTGGTGAAAGATGCACAGAAGAGAAGAGGATGAAGAGGACAGAGAGAGATGGAAGACAATGATTTCCTGTGGTGACCCCTGAATAGGGAAAAGCCAAAAGAGGAATACAATATTTTAACATACCAGGTTTACTAAGCTTCAGATGTGGCATCGCAACACCCTTTTTCACTGTTCTTGCCTTCGATGGATTTTGGTGCGATTTGCTGGATTTTTTCAACACTTTTTTCTGTTGTAACAATGTTCTGTTGGGAATAGTTTTGTCATCTGTTTTCACTTTCTTCAAGGACCTATTTTCCGTGCTCACTATTGGTCGTTTATTAGAAGGTTTTAAAGATAAAGGTTTTTTGTGAATAGAAAAAGCTGCATCTGCTTGTTGTGGTCGTTTCACTAAGCGTTTCTGTGGTGGAACTACATTTTCAGCTCCAGACTTGTCATTGTCTAATCCAAACCACTGCAGTGTATGTTGAGAATTTTTTTTATTATCTTTTTGACAGCTAGTGACATCTGATGGAGCTTTAAGGCACATTTGTTCATTATTCACTACAGCAAAATCTTCATCATTTACTGGTTCACAAAATTTACTATCCTCTGGTTTAGAAATTTCAATCAGTCTATTATGTTGGATATCTACAGTTTTAAGAGGTTTATGATTTTGAATATCGGCTGTTTTAAAGGGCTCATCACCTTGGAGATCTGTAGTTTTAAGGAGCTCATCCTTTATATCTGCAGTTTTAAGGGGGTCATTATTATGGACATGTGTGGTATTAAGGGTCTCATAACCCTGAATATCTGTGGTTTTAAGAGGCTCATCTTGGATATGTGTGGTTTTAAGAGGCTCATCCTGGATATCTGTGGTTTTAATTGGCTCATTATCAGGGATATCTGTGGTTTTATGGGGCTCATTAGCTTGAATATCTATGAGCTTAAGAGGCTCATCTGTGGTTTTAAGGGCCTCATCATGGGTATTTGTGGTTTTAAGGGGCTCAATATTTCTAATCTTATTCTTAAGAGGTTCATCTGTGGTTTTAAGGGACTCATCATCCTGGATTTTTAAGTCTTCATTAGAAATATCAGGAAGATTTAATGCGACAACTGGTGAACATGGTAAATCACTCAGTACAATGGTATCCCGTTTAATGTTGGTTGGTAACGTCAACATTTCAGTTGGTAGAATGCTGCCATGTTCAAATTCATCTACAATTGGTGGACTTTTTTCTACACAACCAGCCACAAGTTCATCCTTTTGCTGGCTCTTTTTTGCCATTCCAACAGATTTTCTAGTCATTTTAAATTTTTTCACCTCATTGGTTTGGGGGTCAATGTTTTCACTGTCAGTTGGTGGCAATGTTAATTTATCTGGTCGAGGTTTAGTTTTATGAATTTCTTTCATCGTTGATGTTTCAGAAAGCTGTAGTTGCCCAAGAGTTCTTCTAATCTGCTGGGATTTAACCAAATATTAATCCATAAAAATTAGACACATGCAATTGTATTAATTAGGAAAGACAAAAAAAATCATGATTTCAATGCATACACATCTTATAATATTTGTATAAGGCATGTAGGAAATTGAGATACAGTGATGAGTGGAAAAAAGTTTGGCGCTAGCCCCAAATATTTATTTCCCCTGTGGAGAGAGAATTGTTTACATATACTGATTACAGGATATGCTCAAGGTTAGGCCTAATTAGTGTAGCATTGAATAGGCTACACATTAGCAATACAATTACATTTCTATAATACTAACACAGTAAATATTGCACCATTTTTGTCCATTCAAAATGTACAATGACAGGCTTTTGTTCAATTTTACTCATTTATGAGTAAGACAAAATTGATTTCTATTAATACAAAATATAAGGAATCAATAGTTATTATCAAAACATATAAATCATTACATAAACAATTACCTTAAGTACTTTTGTAAATAAAATTGGCCTAATCATTTTTTTCAACTCAGGGGTGTATCTCAGATTACTATGCAAGCTTTTGGATAAATTTGAAATAAAATTATAAATAATATTTTATTTTAACAATTACACTAATAACTTATAAATGTAGGAATTGCTGGTGTGGAACAAATTTTCATTTAACATTTTTAGATAAAAGTTAATCACTTAAATTATATTTACCTTCTTTTTCTTTGAAGCACGAGTCTTAGCTGTTCCTATCAGTATAATCTGTAGGCGATGCATTCCTTCAAACTTGAAGGTTACTAGTTCTCTCACATTACCATCTTTTACAGGACACCATGTGATTGGTACCAGCAGATGCTCCTCGCCCTCCAACTCCCATTCAGTTTCGCCAACACTGAATCCTTTGTCAAATGGAAATTTTTCTAGGTAGAGAGTCTGGCTGAAATCACATGGATTCTCAATGCGAAGGTAGCGCATTTTGGGCTTTCCGACAAAAACATTGTCAAAGCATAGCATCACCTTCTTTGTAAAGTATGTCATTTTAAGCACAGGAACATCTTCTTGTTGATCTTTCTGCTTATGCGGGCTATCAGAAAACCAAAAACGACGCGTTTTCTCTTTTGGTGTAAATTGTTGCCCCAGACAAGGGGATTGCCGTGGACTGTTGGCCATTCTAAAATAAAGAAAATCAACATAAAAATGATCTTAACAGAATCTCAAAAAATAATTAGTTATAAAGTTTTATTATAGACAGCTGTTTTTATTAGAAGGTAAAATAATATAGGCATAAGTATCTCATGTATACTATATCCGTCTGTAGTTAGACCAGATATAGTACTCTATGGTCTTAATAAATATAACATTAAACTGTTGAACACTTTTTTAAGGAAATGAGGCGATTTTCAAATAAATGACAAACACTGACAGAGGTTATTTTAAAATTCTTTTTATGTGTTTAGGGTGAGATATGGGTCTATAGAATATGGGGGACATTTATAATTTTCCAGATGTCATGGGAGCCATACTAGATTTTCTGTTTTTAATAGGTTGAATATAAAAGCTACTTTTTTGCCAAGAAATACTTATGTTATCTGCTTTTTTTGTACTGGATAATGATGAAGATACATGAAATTAATAAATATATAGAAAGTTTGAATAATTCATTGTTAAAAAAAAAGATTACAATTGCAAGTATTTTTCATTTATTGCAAAAAGCTCAAAAACTAAAGAGGGAATGTGTTAGTACTGTATATGCAAATATATTTAAAGATGGTTTTATTTGGACCCGGTATTACCGGGTCCATGAAGCGAAAGGATTCAAAATCTATCTACAATTGATATTGTTAAATGGGTGGTAATAATTGTTGGGAATATGTCCTATGTAAGTACTGATGGATAGAATTCAGCTATTATGAATACACTGTATAAATAAGCATCTAGAATTCCCACTATCACATGCAGGGGCGGATACAGCAGAGCTGGCCCGATGTCAAATCTTGTGTTGTTTCTAGGGTCCTGCTTAGGCCAATTTTCAAACAAATTAGATGTGTTTCCTCAGCATCTCAGAGGCAATTTTCCCTGATACGGCAAAATAAAAAATATACTTGTTAAGCGTCACTGCCCGCCCCTGAATTTCTAGCCGCCTCTGATTTTTTAAAGATAACTTGAGTTAAATGTATGTTTTTGTCAGTTTAGTTTCTAAGTCACCTTGTTTGTTATTGAAATTTGCATCATTAGGTACAGTATTTATTAATGTTATTTTGTTTGGAAATCATAAAATGGTTATTTTCAAAATAAAGTTGTTGATCCAAGGTTAAAGATGATACAAATCTATGGCAATGACCATATAAAAATATACTGAAATATTTAAAAAATAAAAACCATTTATTCAAAATTCATGAGCTGACGCTTAACATATCTTTTTATTTGGCCTACCTAATTTAAAGTTTAAAAAAAATATTCATACAAGTCAAAAGACTCGGATGGGGGGAGCTGGGCCAGGTTGCACCATCCCCTCCCCCTTGATCCACAGGCCTGGTATGCATAATGATAACAGGTAACTTGTTAAAAAAGCTAAATTATTTTTTTAATGTTGACAAACATATTCTTTAGATTCTTTCATTGAAAAAAAGTGTCCTTAGGCCTAGGCCTACTTTCTTTATTTGTTGGTTTTGCAATCTTAAAGTTAAAGAAAGTTAATTCATTACAAAACATAGTGAATTTAAGTTCTAAATTTTCACTCATTTTAAGATCACTAATTTTGAATCTAGACAAAAATTCTTTTTGCTCTCCACTATTTGCAAAATTGCCCGTTACCACTGACCACCCTTTGCACTCCAGTCCAGTCCCTGCTGTTCTGTCCTTCGTGGCCATCGCACTTAGACCTAATTCTTCCTAGGCCTATCCCTGTTTGCACTACCCGTTTTAAATCCTCCTTATTTACCCTATGCCCTTCAACTATCTAATGATCTTGCTCTTGACCCTTCTGAAATTTCCGTTAAAGACATAAAACTTGCTCTCTTTAATCATTAACACCCCACCCCCATCTTTACAAATTACAATCTGTATATGTATAATTACAATGTATATTTATTGTTAAGTATTGTCTTATGTACTGTTGTAATTTGAAGCGGATAATAGCCCATATACCTAGCTGGCTTCAGTAGGCCTAGCAATAAAAATCTTGAATAATAGGCTGTCAGCCAGTTGTTGCATAGTTTATCTTGCATACAAACAAAATAAGAACAATGATGACATAGGGATGTGGCAATGAAAATGTGCAAAAATACAAACACGTCTTCACTGGCCTGACCCTAGGCCCTAGTAGTATAGGCAATTCGTAGTATTATTCTCCCTAACTATGCCTACAGGCCTAGGCCAGCAACGGTACGGTACCCTACGGACGGGTTGACTTGAGGACAACTTCAATGTTGGAGACCACTTTTTAAGGACGGGTCATGTGGGGTTAACTTACGTCAATGTGGACTAGCCGATCCCTATGCCTACATACACGACGTAGGCTATTTAGGCCACTACCACGTCGATTGAAATCTTATGACAAATAAATTACGACGATCATCAATTTGCAGAAAAAAAATAGAGTCTTTAAAACTTCTGTCTCCGAGCTCAGCTAGGCCACTCTCACAATTAAATGCTCACATTCAAAATAGATTCGCAAATTCGATTTCGACCAATGAAAACCCTTCTTTGATAATTTCTGAGGGCGCTATTTCAATACAAACCCACGTGTTGAATGGTAAATATGGGGGAAAATATGTCACCAGGTAGCAAAATTTTCGTAGGCTCAAGAGCTCTTGGTTTTTATAGCAACCATGTTCCATTACTAACAAAGTATAATCAGAAATTTAAGGATACATATGTTATAACATCTGTTGGAAAAGCATTTCATACATACAACGTAAGTGGACATTTTTTACGTTGAATTTCTTCGATGTTTTCTAGTAGGTCTATCTAGGCCTAGCATGAGTGATGAATGGTTTCGACGCGGTCGAGAGGGGATATGTGCGGGGATGGGAAATCGTAAATGTGGGTGTACCTATAATCCAGGAGGCCTAGGCATGACGGTTACCGGTATGACAAGTTGTTAGTATGGATTTTTGGGCTATCCTTGCTTTCAGAGTTGTTATGTACCTTATAATGTCTGTTCTTTTGTGTTATACATTTGTATTATTATTTTTAACTCTGAAAGCTAAATAAAGTCAATCAATCTTAAAAATTATGATCGTAACTGCTCTTAAAATACGTTTTTAACTAGTTTTTACTGTATTGTTAATTTTATCAGACTACCTATTTTTTTTTAAATGTATGTGTATTGTAAAACAAATACACTAGAGGAAATACGCCAAGTAACTTGCACAATAAGTTAAAAATTAAAATCTAAATCAACTTTTAATAATGGCAAGAAATTCTTCTCAAACTTTCATACAAAATATATTGGTAAGTCTCTGGAACTGAAATCCTTAATTGTAACATGGTAATCTATGGTACATGACTCCTAAGGCATTCACCCATCCTTCCCCCTCGGGTCCCTTTTACCAAGTA
>JAOTQE010070492.1:0-16810 GCA_025631205.1 Nesometra sesokonis
CCCATAATGAGAATCGGTTTAAAATGTATGACGAAGCATGCAACTGGTGAGAAAGGTTGCTGTTGGATGTGACATTACATCCCATGTTTAATGAAATACTTGGGACTAGATAGACGTCAAGGTTAGGAATAACATTTCTGGTATTTTTTTAAAAATTATAAAAAAGTAATGTACCACAAATGTCATTGGTATTATCTACAACATGTAGGGTCAAATGTCGTAAATTTCGGTCACTTTCCTACATGACATTTCAATAGATACCCGGACTAGATAGGTTCAGGACTAGGGATAACATCTCTGCTATTTTTTAAAGGGAGATTATAAAAAAGTCAATATACCACAAATGTTATTGGTATTATCTACAACATATATGCAAACTACTGTATGCAGGGTCAAAGGTCGTGAATGGTACTTCCGGTATTTTAGCGACATGAAATTCTATTACATTAAATACAAACATGTATGTTCTGAGCAATTTGATACCAATTTTTTTTAGGACATGTAGTTACTGAGATACAATAAAATTAGGTTAAAGGTCAACAATTCAGAAATGGCATTTTCGGTCATTTTTGGGCAAAATGTTTCATTGGAATAAATATAAACATGTATCTTCTGAACAATATTTTTTATCATTAAATATTAAAATTTAAATACTCGGTAACTAACTGTTGTTATACTTTATTTTTTTTTTTTGGTTTTGTCTTCTCCCTATACTTGGTCAAATTCTGAGAAAGTATGGTTGTAATATCTGTTCATTAAGAATGATATTAATAAGCTAATACAAACTTTAAAAATCAAATTTTAGAAAAAATTGACAAATTTTAATTTTAATTAATTTGGTTATATATGATACACTATGCGTGCTTTATTTTGCAATTATGATTTTATAGTGAAATTGACCTCAAATGACCTCTGACCTATTCGTCCAGCAGTTATGACCCATCAGACGTTCTTTCCAAAAATACCAATTAAACGTCATTTTCTGAAAGTAAATGGACCCTGGCTCCCGGACTAGGGCCTAACATTTCCATGCATAATACACTACAAATATGGGAGGTCATACATTATACAAAGGACATATTTCACTGGTATCAAAATAATTTATTATTTACAATATAAACAATGTAAATACAGGTAAATACAAGCTTTCTTTACAGTGTACAGAACTCTCCTGGAGATAGTACTTTTTACATTGGCTATCGAAATTGGATGTTGCATCAATCTAATGGCAGATCCAGCAACAGGCTGGAAATATTTTGTCTGGTGCGTATACTGTACAAGCCTATAGTGTATTGTTTGGGTCATTCTTATGATCGGCGCACCTAATATGTGGGGGGCGCAACTACGTTTTGGCCGGATGCCCCCCCCCCCCACCCGAAAGAAAATCGGTTCGTGCAATCATTGATAAAGGCTTGCATTGAAGTTACTTAAATTTAAAAAAAAAAGATGAATTACCCACGTCACCAGCTACAAATATGATCATCTGCAAGGTGGCGATGCTTTGAAAATTAAACAATAGTAACAATAATGGATGATTTAATATGTATTTACTACACCTGTTTAATTTTTTTTTTTAAATGTACAATCTGTTTGTTAAATACTGTAGCTGAGGTAAATCATCAAATCAAACTAACGCATATTATTTAGCTTAATTATTAACTAAATTATCATTTTTTACAGACTATCTACCTACCAGGATATTTTCGTGATGATGTCTCTTTTCAACTCCGTTGTGAGAATAGTTATTTTTACCAGTTAAATTAAACTCCTTTGCGTTCCACAAATAAAAGGCTAACAAGGCGTCGTACGACAGCATTCCTGACCGGAAATAGTGGTGGATTTTTCAATCCAAATCGTACTACGTACCGGTAAACGGCCAGACGTGATTCTCAATCGGGTGTGGAGTAAATTCAGGCAGTCGCAACCCAAAAGAAGTCGTTTAAGGCCTTGTTGTAAGACGCTGTCACAAATGGCTATAATATATATTTAGTACTGTATTTCTTAATATACAAGAAGTACTAAAGATACATCATCAGTTGAAAATAATCAAACAATAATAAATCAAAAAAACTTTGAAAAAAATCAAAAAAATTTGGCATTAACTAGCTCATAATAATAGCATGAAAATTAATAATATGAGAATAGAAATCAGTGTACTTAAAACGTTTTAGGAGGTTCTAGATATTTATTTAGTTTCAAGTCCCGTCTTTTGTCATAGTAATAAGACAAATCATCTACCTATTATCATGGAGTTCTATTTTATTACTCCATGCTAGTATTATGGACATGAATGCCAGATAATTTAGTTTTCACGTGCAACGCCGCCTTGATATAAGGATATACATTAATTACTTCTTCAAAATGGGAAACTTGGTTTTAAATCAGTCTCTTTTCTTTGTCATCTTTACATGGCTGTGTGAAACTTTGTAGCGATGTTCTGTTCAACAAGTATCAACAATCAACAAACAAACTAAGTTCAGGAGAGGTCTATACACAAATTGTCTGGTTCTTTCATGCCTGCGCGAGGTCAAAATAAAACTTGAATTTAACATTCAACAAATTACATGCGAGTGTAATGTTGTATACACTTGCAGTAATTTACATTAAATACAGATTAATTTCCATGTTATACCTTGACCATTGAAATTTCTTTTTGGAAGTACAAGACGTTTATACAGCATTCAATTTGCATTAAGCATGACTTAGGAATTCTGCAAACGAGGCTACGCCAAGCGCGTTTGCAAAGAATTTTTAGTCAACTGCAACTTGGACTCCGGTTGCTTGCATTAGGACCTAGCTGTGACGAATCACCTGAGACTTGGTTTCACAAATAAAAACATATTGTCCCTATCTCTGATCAGTACAAACCATAAACTCCTAACTGACGTCCAAAAATTACTAGGACCAGTGAAAAAGCACCATGTTAACATTACTATGTTATCTTTGAAATTATTTGCTTTAGTTAACATTGCATTCACTAAAACTTCTCATATATTTTAGTTTAAAAAATGCATACTATATACACAGTATAGTTAATGCTATTAATAAATATTATAAAATTTCAGTTTATCATATTTTGTCTATAAAAATAGCACACATTCAATAAAATAATTTAACATGTCTACTATTATTAAATGGTGCGTTACTAGTAACGAAAACAAGGTGTACATTTTACTTAAAGGTGGTTTAAACTATTGCTTGCATAACTTAAACATTAATAGGATTTCTTTTAAATAATATAAAGGCATTACTAAATTTACTGAGTGGTAATTCATGTCTACGGTGTGGTGGCTGATATCTTTCTTAATCTAAATTAAGGTAAATAGCTTACAATACATTAAATAAAAACTTGATAAATTGACTGATTATTCTTCAGTGTTAAATGCGTGTTTCTTGATTAACTCTCCCAGTATAATATATATTTGTGAACTAGTTCAACATAGTTTCATAAGTAAATCAAAAACTTACATTTGTACCAGGATAGAAAGCTAGTTGATTTTGCTGTTAAAACCATGATGTTTTTATAAATCTATGGCAGGAATCAGGATAGTGTGTAGAGACATATTGTTATGTTAATGAGCCTGTACGTAAGGTTTGCGAATGATCAGAAATGTATTTCTAAAATTATAATGAAATAAATCGTAGTTACACTGTGTTAGTGGAAGCATCAAGACAATAATTGCAACCAATAACGGCTGATGTTCACTTCAGTTAACTCTTTGACACATAAATTATACCAATTTGTAATTCAGTTTATAAACGGATTTGAATACTATATTAAAAAAAAAATGATACTTTCATAGATACATTGGTGTGTTATTAGCCCTAAATATTTTGATGAAATTAGCATGTGTACGCAGTGTTTTGCCATAATCTTTGGTTAGTCTTAGCTACCGGTAAAATTGACTCAGTAAATAGTGTACCGGTATACTACGTTTATGAGCATACCATACATTTGTACACACTGTCCTGGGTTTTACTAAAAATCAACTAGCTTTGTATTTACACTTATTAATCCTTCGAGTAGATGGCGATACAAGAAGTGCACCTTTTATTGTACAATTCTCCTGTTGTATACTAAATATATGCTTGCATTGACTTAGTTTCTCAAAATGAAAAGAAAAATGGGATAAAAGGTTTGAACTTTGGTATGTTCATGTCTATGAAAAATGACATCCTTCCGGCTTTTTACAACAAAATGAATTGAGATATAATATTTTAACTCCAACAGTTTATAAAGGTTATGCAGAAGTTATAAAACATTTTGATAATAAATCTCTGTATTAATATATCTTACTTGTAAAACAAATATAACAAAAATCTGCTATTCTGATAAATTATAGAGATGCATAAATCCTGTTTTCTTGTCAATTGAAATTCCCAAAAACAGCAATTGTAAACGGCGTTTTGGAATCCTAATCATGGAAAATACTTTAATGGTCAAGTGGATTACTATCCATGTTAATACTGTATGCTACAATTGATAAAACAATCTCTACGAATAGACTTGAAATTAGTTAAATTCCTGAATATGTCAATAATCATAGATGTCTGTAGGCAATAATGCCCTCAGCAAGAATTTACAAGTATTGGGTCAAACAATAATATATCTTTTCATCAATTTTACAATCACAATAAGTACAATATACACAGACCTCCTAAGTCTCCAGGATTGTCCTGGAGTCTCAAGAAATTTTGGATTATCTCCCGGGCTAACGGAATAATCAAAGTTTCTCTAGGAATTTAGTTTTCTCCAGGAAATTCTCCAAGTTTTGTAAAAGTTTCACAAGCCGAGCATAAATTGTCTTATATAATTCAAAATATTGATTGAAAGTAAGCAATTATAAAGTTCAGTAATATTTGGGAAGCAGTAATAAAACATTTTATCAGTGACAAAATTATCATTCATAATAAGCAAAGTGTTGAGCTTATAAATAAAGTTATTTGTACACACATCTACAGGAAGAGCAGACATCAAAAGTGGTGGTAAGAGGACCAAAAGTAGATCTCCAGGAATTCTGTTTTTACAACTTGGGACCTCTGTATTCATAGGAATTGTGAGTTGATGCAGGAGGACATAAATATACAAATAACAAATATATAAAAATTGTAATACAAAATGAAGACTTCAAAAGTCTTTTATAGTGATTTAAATGTGGCATATATGCATAAAATGTCATCCCATACATGGTAGTAAAGAGTGGAAAATGAGCAGTCCATTAGGTGTACATCCCAATTAAACAATTTTATAAAGTTTTATCAGAATAGATAATTGGATTAGTTTCCACTTGATTGCTTAGCTGTACAGTACATTCCTATCCTTTATAAACATTTAATGTGATAAGGCAGTGGGGTGGTTAATTCAAAATTACATTTCTTTGAAAATGTAGTGTAAAGTTTAACACACTAACAGGAATGTACACATAATGGCAATGTTATTCTTAATTTTTTTCAACCTTACAATGATGTTTCAAAACGATGTTTCAGATCATCTGTTAGTGAGATCATTAAATAATTGGAAGTGAAACATTTAATGTATTTTTGAGCAATCATTTACTAAAGTGTGATGTATCTGTTTGCGTTATTGTATTTTGTGAAGTTGAGAAATCTTCCTATTGTAAGAAAAATGATTGGCATGAAAACAAGCTTCATAATGCATCTCAAAATTTTTCAGTGAATATATATATATATATATTTTTTTTTTCAAAATCTTAATTATAAACCTCACTTTTAAGGAAGCACTAAGGCACCACGATTTTTAAAAATTTGTGTATGTGACATATACCATACCGACTCTAACATAAGCCCATCTCCTTTGAATATAGAGTCAGTTGTCTTCCTAGTTTCAGTTTGGACTTATACGGGCCCGACTTATACCACCCATCAAAACCAGTACTGAATTATTCAATAAAGTTGTATAACTTATTTTTATGGATTCTGTATTTTAATTATATATGTGCTTATATGTATATATTATATGTGTGCTTATACCAGAGAGTTGGTCTATACCAAAGTATCAAAACCACAGAGTTAAATGGTTAATTTCGTATGAAAACCATTCAAAGGAAATGTGTTTATACCAGAGAGTTGGTCTATACCAAAGTATCAAAACCACAGAGTTAAATGGTTAATTTTGTATGGAACCCATTCAAAAGAAGTGTGCTTATACTAGAGCCAGTAAGTTGGTACTATTGGTCCGCAAACTCCATTAAAGGCCACTTTTTCAGTGCTACAAATGTTAGTTATGTTAGGGACCATGTCAAGATTTGTTTGTAGTCATTGCAGTAATTCAGTTACAATAGTATTAGTTCAGTGGCTAAAAGAGAGTCACTGAAAACAACATGTCACGATGAGATCATGTTTGTGAATGCAGTCACCAAGAAAAACATAATGCCACTGGATGACAGCAGTAACTGTAGTAGGATAATTTTGACTGGGTACCTTAATTTAACTTTCCTTTATAATATCTGATCCTTAAGTTTACAGTATTTTGACAATATTACAGCAGTGATGCTAATATGAAGTGCTTAGATTCTGTTGGCAAGTTCTCTGGCTCTGACAATTCATGAATGACATTCTATTCTGACTAATCTGAAAGTGATAAAAATATATGGAATTATTTAAATAAATTAAAAATTCATATTATACAAATGTATGTTGCCTTGAGAGTTTATGGTTAAAACTATGGCCAGAGGTGCCTCCAAATAGTAATAATTCATTGAGGGGTGCAGCCCCGAAATGATTAGTAATATTTGGAGGCACCAAGGATGATTGGGTTAGGATAGGCCCTAGGACTACCTTTAGCTTTAGGTCCAGGCCTACCTTTTCGTAAGCTCCTGGGAAGGTGTAATCAAAGCCTCCGAAGTTAAACATCCTCAAAATTCGCTCCAAAATCTCCACATAATTCTAGAAAACGGACATTCCATACTTTGTTTTTGGGTACTAGAATAGTATATTATTATATCGCAAAGTGATGTCATAAAGTGACCTCACTTTGCAAAATAAAATAACTATTTCGCAAAATGATGTCAACATACTGGAATAGTAGGGGAGCTTCAAACTCCCTACATCTTGATTGAGAATCTGAACCTCAAATTTCACAATATACAAAGACTACAATTATTCTATTTGGCACAGAGCATTTGACACTTATCACAGTTAGCAGCCGGTAAAGAATCAGAATTTTAATCTGACAGCCAAGATCCAAGCCCCTTATTGGCAATGGCAGATGGGGGGGGGGGGTGGGGGAGGTTCAAGTGTTGTCCTGGCAATCGCAAATACTGGTTAATGTCTACCTTAAATAGAACCACTGGTATAAGAGATACTGCAACAAATAGATTTTTTTCTTTGCTTTTTAAACATTACCATGGACATTTAGTACTTGAGCACTTCTTTCTTTAATATTCACCAGTTAAGAAAAAGCATTACTTAATCAATTAGACTGGTACCTTTCCCTATTACAGTTATTGAATATTACAGTTATTATTATTAGTTATTATTATTTATGAGTTTATAATAAAAAAAAAAATTGTTTAAACTCACCAATTCTACACCTACACTGGCATGCATATGGACATCGTAGCTTTCACACAAAATATTAGAAAATTTTATTTTGCAATAAACTGATGAGACCTTCATTGAGATGCCTCATTAATATGCTCCCTGGAGCTGCATAATTTGTACCTCCTAGCCCTGCAAAAAATGATATAGATATAATGTAGGAAACAGAATTTTTCTCTGAAATGAATGTATACCACATCCACTAATTACAAAATGTAATGGTGCATCTCCAAAGACACAAGAAAGTGACAGGAGTCATGCTAAATCACAATTTTTCATTCATGATTCCAAAATATATAAATAAACCATTATCAATCCAATCACTTTAGTCCATAAACTTCAATGCAATAACAGGCTCAATCCTCTTTTAATTGGGCCTGATTGTCTGGGACCAATAGTCTTTATGTGAGCCTCATTTTATGGGTCAAATCATCCATGGGCCTGATCATTCATCAATCATTATAAGCAGTGAATATCTGTTTTTTATTAAACTTACAAAAATGGGTTTATAAGTTTTTATTACATCATTAAAAAATATGTAAATTTTACCTTGCATTCACAGATTTTGAAGGTTTACCATTTGGTGGTTTAGGTCGCATTGTAGAATGAGTTCCACTTGTTCCTGATGATTGACTATTATCTCGTGAACTACCCCGATCATCTTTGACTCCATCACTAGAAGCAGACGACATGCTATGTTTTCCCCTATTAGCAGCTTGACGTAACTGCTCCACTGTTCCTACAGCAACTAACTCTTTTTCAACTGGTGAATGTCGCTTTCCATTTCTATGTAATATTGGAGAATGTCTTGTTTTATCACGGGGCGTTGGAGACAATCGTGATCTGTCTCGAGGTGTAGAAAGATAACTGTGATCATCAGGAATTGAGAAAGAAGTGCTTGTGACAGCATCCATGTGGTCTCTAGCAGATTGCGGAGGACTCTTTAATGGATGTTCTTGTACTTGCTTTGAATCTTTGGTTTTTTCTATGCCACTATCATGGGAACCTCTATTAGCAGCACTTTTTATAGATTTCAGACTTTTTCTTGATGTGGCAGTTGATCTTTCAGATTTTGGAGAGTCCTTTTTGGTAAGTTTAGTGTTAGAGTCAGTAGGACTTAACCTGCCCTTTGAAGAACTCCTCTTACCAGGTTCTCTTGTCTTGCTCTCACTTCTTGGTGAAATTTTTCCTGGACTTTTTCTCTCACTTCCACAATTCAATTTAGATGAGTTTTCAGATTTGGAACTTTTGGACTTTTTAGAGGAGCAGTCACTGCCAACACTTGTAGGGCTTTTTGATTCCTTTTTAGGTGTTGTTTTTCCTGAATGATTTGAGGACTTTAATTTGAGTTGTGAATCAGTTTGTTTTTTATCAAGTTGAGTATTCTTAAATTTTAATTTATCAATGTTTACTGTTGGTGGAATAATTCCACTTCTAATAACCATTTGGTCTTCTTCACTTGACATAATTTTAAAATCGTCAGAAGTAAAGTCTTTTGACAATCTTATTTTCTCTCTTCTTTTACGTTGACGTGGCGTCAAGTGTTCCCACGCTAGACGTGGAGATTGTGGACATGACATGTCCTGTGTTTGGTAATCAATACCAGTATCACTTTCACTCTCCCACCTATTATCAAAAGGCAGTAAGAGACTGTCCATGGATTTTGATGCACGAAGACCTTCAGGTTGGTGTAGTTTTTCAGGTTTAAATCCACTTTTTAATTTCAGAGGTACTTCAAATTCAAAGTCTGTCTTTCTTGTGGGTTGTTCACGAAGTGCTGGACTAGGTAACTCTCTTCTCCTTCTTGGACTTAATAATGTGCCATCTGATGCAGATGAATCCAAGTAAGGTCCATGGCAAGAAATATTTTCCATTGATTTTGGTTTTAGAAATTCACCAGTATTGTGAACATTTTCATAACCACCGTAGACTGTATTCTTTGTATTTCCTGGTGAATCAATTGTTTTTCTACGTCTTCTACGGACTTTATTAGTGGAACTTCCTTTCTGGTTGTTATCATCAGAAGTAGCAATATTAGTTTTTTCTTTTCGTTGAGCATCTTTTGTTAAATCAAGACTTTTATTGCTACTACGGGGTGAAAGGATATCTTGAGAACTCTGCAACTTCCTTGGAGAATCGAAAGACTGGTCTGATCCTTCAGCAGACCCCTGTTTGTTTAATGTTTCTTTTTGTTGCAAAACTCTCTTTCTTCTTCTCATTCTTGCAGAATCTGTTGCATCAGTATCTGATGACCTATTTTTTTCTTTTAGTCTTGGAGATTTGCCTTTAGATTTTTCAGTTCTTGGTGAATTGTTAGTTTGCACATTATCCAATATTTCCAATTCCAATGGTGGCAGATGATGGGGCATTTTCTGCATCATATAGTTCGTTTCTACTTCTGCGTCTTTTAACACATTAAGAGCCAGGGAAGAGGGCTTTTTGGTCACAATCTTTTTAGCTCCAATATCAGGAGTCAAACCTTGTTTTAAGTCCTCAAAGAATTTCTTAAGGGTTGTCTCAACAGGCATATTGTCACTACTATACAAACCAGTTGTATCTTTTTTTTCTATAGTATTGATACTTTCATTATCAACAACATTAGTTCTTAGATTTACATTGTCTTTCATAGACTCATTTGTGTCTGTGATCTGTAATCCACTATTTATTCCTTGAGCTGCATTTGTTTGTTGCTCTAAGTGACTACCTTCCTTTGTTAATTCACATGCTTCTAAATCACTTGATAATGTATAATTTTCTAAACTTGGTTTCAATATGGGCTTATGTATCAGGATATCTGTATTATCATTATCACCATTTGTTTTGATATTTGTTTCAACAGTTTTGTCACATTTATCATCTGACTTAATGGCATTTTTGCTGATATCACTTTCCACTCCATCAGCTATTGCATTAGTGATAATTGCACTGTCAATTTTGTTTAATTGTTGTTCCACTTCTGGCAACCTATCTTCTTTTATATCATCTTGCACAGTACAGTTGGACAGTGGATCCATAACAGTACCACTGTGACCTTGGCCAAAATCCACACAGTCAGTATGATGATCATTGCCAAACTCACCAGCAAGTTTATTCTGTAATTTATATTTTCCATCATAGACATCTTTACTATCATTGTGTACTACATCTGAAGTATTTCCACGCAATATATCCTCATTAGATGGCAGAACATCATCTTTCTGATATTTTGTGTCCTCAATTACATCTTTGGTCAAAAGTAGCGGTGAATGCACATCACTTGGTGTCAGTGGCTGATCGTCATGAAGCAATGACTGAACAGTAATACTACCAGTGTCCTGATCAAAGGAAGGTACATTATGAAGTAACTTTAACATTGGTTTGTTAAAGGCGCCCTTCCATTTTGAATCATCTCTTTTAGGCTGGGTAGCTTCTTGACTGCTAATGGTCCATTTCTTTTTAGGATCTACTTCTCCAGTGGAAGTAATTGTGCTCTTTATTGGACTTGGCACATCTAAGAAAGCACTTGGTTCCTGCCAATTAGTTGCACATTCTGAACATTCTGGGTTTTTCTCATCATTTTGTGAGTAAGTTTGTAACACTGCATATGTTGAAGGCTCTAGAAAACCACATTTCTTGGACTTCAGATCAATTTTAATGCTATCAGACTCGCTCTCATGCTTGGCTGAGGTAGATGGTGATTGGAAAACAAGTTTAGGATTTTCAACTGGATTAGATTGAATGTTATTTATTACATTTTCCAATTTTGTTGAATTTTCATCAGTCATTGTTACTTGTACATTTTCGTTTTCTTGGTTTCCACTACTGGAAGAGTGCTTTATATTACTATCACTCTCTTGCCCAATAACATCAGAATTATCCCTTTCATCTTGTCTATCACTTTTTTCTTTTGTGAAGCTGTTACTTCGATCCCTTGATAAGCGATTCTGTAGTAGCACTTTTGGAACTTCCGGGAGTTTTCTTAGCCCAGACTTTTTCTTTCTATTATTGCTAGGTGATGAAATAATCTTTGCTTTATGACTTTCTTGCTTTTCCACTGAGGAGTCGCTTTCATGAGGCTGATCTTTCCTTTGAGGAACTTGTGGTAGAATGCGTGATTTACCAGGTGTTCCACTACGGCGGCTTGTTTTGGATCCTATGGAGCCCCCATCACTTCCAGTTCCATCGGACCTAATACTAGCCTTACTTTCTTCACTAGGTGTTTGTGCCGACCTGTGATCTTTGTCACTGACTTTCTCTTTCTGTCTTTCTTCTACATTTATATTTTTGGTTTCAATGGTGGCTTGAATCCTTGATGTCAAAGAAGGACTGCTCTTACTAGATTTACAGGCCAATTCTTTTGATTCTGATATATTAGTGGTAACACCTTCAGTTTTTTTAGAAATATCTTGTGTTGATTTTGCTAATGCATCAATGTCATTTTTCTTGTCAACTTCATCAGCATCAACTAGACCACAAAATATCATTTCCATTAAATGTCTATCATCAGACTTTTGTTTTCTTAGAAACCTTTTCCTAAATTCTTGTCCTTCAAGATTAATCTCAAATTCATCCTCACGAATTCCATTACTACCTGTATAAATTGCACCTCTAACCCAGTTTACAGCATCCAAGTCGGAAGATGGTGAGACTTCATCTAGTTTGCCTTCAGAGGCAGAAAGAAACTGTTCTTCTGGCTTGGATGGAACAGATGGGTCACTTTCACTCCTTTGTGAAATGTTCTTTTCTGTTGAGTGGTTCTTTTGATTTCTTTTTCCTCTACCATGTGAGGACACCGTGTCATCAGTACTCGATTTTAAAAGTTCTTCAGCAGACTTCTTCATAAGTCTTTGGAAAGTTTTTAAGGAATCATTAACATCTCTTTTATTTCTTTTACTTTCATCTTTTATCGATACATCCTTATCTAAACCTGTGAATAATTCTTCTACAAATGCTCTATCTGATGACTTTGAATATTTTGTAGATAGTTTCATTTCAAGATGTTCTTTGGATGTCATTTTGCTGTCATTTATGTTTTCTATATCATTAGTCTTTTCATGCTTTAATGCCAATGCACCATTTTGTTCAAACCTTTCTATATGTCGATTTTCTTTAATATTTTCAATATCTTTTCCTAGCAATATGTTTTCCATGAGAATTCGATCTGACGTCACTTTAGTAGATTTGAAAGCTAAAGGTAATTTTTCACTCAATGAATCATTAGTAATAACATTTTCTGATTTCTGTTGATAGTTAATAATATCAGCAACGTCTCTGGCATTGTTTTGGGAGTTTTCTTCTGTTGCCGTTTCAGGTAAAGCCAAAGGAGCGATGTCTTTGATTGGTTGTTTGTTATAGTCTACATTCTTTTCTGATGATTCTATGTGAAGGTCTATTTCACTAATTGGCTTTTCAACATGCTCAACTTCCAAATGGTTAATTTTATCACTATCCTCTTTGATTGCATTTTTTTCTAATTTTGCATCAGAAATGTCAAGTTCTAAATTCTCCTCTATTTGTATTTCAATGTCAAAATGATCAGCTATGTGTTGAGGAGCAGCAGGTGATTCAATATCACCAGAAGTTTCTGAGATTTCACATTTAACAAGAGGAATCAAATCTCCGCCAACAGGAATCAAATCACTTTCAGGAGGTACATCTGGGGTAAGGTAAGGTATGTCACTTGGAGGTTCATTTTCAGTATGTTTAGATGCATTTATAGCATTATCTTTTTCTTCACTATCTGGTCTACCATCATTAAAAATAGACAACTTATCTTGTACATTTGTTTCAGGTGAAAGTTCTTCTACTTCCTTTAATTCATTTATCTCTTGTTTTAATTCTACAGATTTTTCTTTTAGTATATCAACTAAATCAATTTCATTAATTGGTTTAATAGAACATTTGCCTTGAGTTTCTTTCACATCTGATAGTAATTCCATTTCAATGATATCATTTTCATTCAAATTTTTATCAACTTCAAAATCCACAGGCACCATTTCTGCTTCATTTTCAAAAAGGTTTTCAATTGGTAAGTTTGGTAAAATGTCTGGTTGAGACGCAGATAGCTGGAAACCAGCTTGTTGCATAGGTTCAATAGCACCAGCTTTGGTCAGGTATTCAAGATCAGGCAAATCATTTGGAAGGTTATCAGCTTCACCTGGAGCAATTGCTTCCTTCTTATCTACACCTTCCACATCCTGATCATTTGGAAGAGATCTACATTCATCATGGAAGAGTTCGGCATCAAGGTGCTGTAGCTTCTGCTTAAGAAGTGGTAGTTGCCCATCCTTCAGCAGAATATTATCCTCAATCGAAGGTTCTTTTTCAGTCAAGCCTTGCTCCTTAAACGTACTCATATCACCTTCTATAATTGCATGACTCTCATGAGTTGGGTAACGTTTTTTTTTAAGTCTACGTTTCAGCAACTCCCTGCGTTTACTAACTGGCCGCTTCTTGTACTTGGGAACTTCTAGCATATTACCGCAAGCTTCAATAGCATGTAATAAATTCTGACCTCCTTGAACCTCTCCAGGGTAATTTATTATTTCCCCTTCCTGATCACGGGAATCTCTATCTTGGTCTGACTGTTCATCATCTTCATCTTCATCCTCATCTTTTTCTTCATCTTGTTTTTCTCTGCTCAAATCCAAAACTACCTTATCAATGTCTACATCACCCTGTAGCTTTGCATTTAGTTTTATGTTGTCTTGTTCACTTAGGTTTCCATCAATTTCATTTGTATTGACAGCAGTTTCACTGAAAGAAAAAAACATATCGATATGAAAGAAGTAAAAAAAAAAAACAAGAAGCTATGATTGCTAATATCCTTATCAATATAAATTTTATTGTATTTATTAGGTTTAAAAAAGGAAAGGGACTCCACTATGCCCGTATGCCACCACCCCAATGAAAAAGGCCAGGTCAAGATTGTTTAATAGTTTTTTAAATTGTTAATTTGAAACATTGCTTTAATATTTGTAAATGTATAAAACTTTTTTAATGCCTGCCACTGCACTAAAATTTCAAACAGAAGAGGGCAAACAAAGTAAATTTTACACATTTTTGTAATCATTAAAATGCAGAGTAAATCAAATTAATGCAAAATGCAACATTACTGTTAAATCAGTTTAAATCCACTGAAATGTCTCTCAATGATTTTGATAAAATATAACTTTTAGTGATCATAATCATACAGTTAAATGTTATTTAATGATGAAGGTTTATAATTATTATTCTTAGTTTGTTCAATTATTTAAGATTAACAATTATAATGTCTTTGTTTTTTTCACTCCAGAGATACTGTATTTGTTGGATATACAAGGTTATAATTATGGATACATTCATTTTTGGTGATGACACAACTAATGTTGAAATATTGAATTCCAACATGATGGTATCTACTTCAATACTTGGATTATGCTTTTATGATTTTCTTATCAATGAAAAATGTAATATACATATAGAAGCAATTCAGTGTGTATGATATAGAGACAACAGTTGGGTAATATTAACAATTAAGTGATTGAAAGCAACAGGACAACACTCAAGATTAAACAATCCATCAAAGCATACAGAGAATATAATGATTAATGCTTTCAGTATCATTAGCCAGGGTTGTCAGATAAATATACAGATAAGCATTAATGACAGACTGATAGTTTGTTGAGTTCATATTACTATTGTAAGTGGATGCTTGCCATTCAATCCTGATATCCAGTGTTGGAACGAGGCAATTTATCATTAAGACTTAAAGGGGCAATCCTTCCAAAATCCACCAAAATTAAATTTCTTTGGAAATTTATTTGTTTATTACAAAAATTTAGCAAAAAAATAAACATGTTTAGTTACCTGTATACTTGGTTAATTTTATTCTCGAATAGAAAAAAGCAAATAATTATCGGCCTCTTAAAGGCTTATTCATCTGCTTTACTTTTTTAAGATCCACCCAAAAAAAATCAAATTCTATATTTATTTTGCATTTTTTTAATGTTTTGAATTAATATAATTACGTAAACATGACAGATCAGTATTATATTTTAATATTATGTTGGGATGCATCTGCTTTTTATTTTTTTTTTGTCTATGAGCATAGTAACTTTTGAAAGACGCAAGCTATCCTCACCAAATTTTCAGGATTGACTATGAGGTAAATATCTCGGACGAGTTTCGAAAATGGGAACCCCATATCACATGGCTTGGTTGGATTTAAAAAAAAAACACCCTTTTGGTAACTACTCTCATACCAAAATTTGAACTGTCGTTAAATTTGGAATTTAAACTCCTTACCTTGCTCTGAGTTTATATTCATAGTCTATTTTGGAGTAATATTGCATATTTATTACAATTTTGGGATAACTTTATGCATTTCTTACAATTTTTAGGGATAATATTTTGTATACAGGAAAAAATAGTGAGGTGAGGAAGTTTTTAAAAAATGCAGACCCTCATTTTTCGAAATTTTGGGTCGTCAGGCTTGGGCAACACAAAGTGCTTTATATATATGAGACTTAGTTTAGAAAACATGACATGAAAGAAAAAACGCAATTAGCGTACCCAGGCTGTTTCAGTTCTTTTGGCGGAGATGTTGTTTCAGCTGTGGTTGTTGTTAGTGATCCATCTGCGTAGACTTTCTCCCAGTCGAAAGGATCTCCTGCGCGTACAGATTTACGATTCATACAATGTTCAAAGAGGGAATGAAGATGCTGTAATGTAAATGAAATATAAGATTGAATGTATAACAGAGTATATTTTCTAACATTAATATAATAAAGATTATAAAGAAAGCATACAACACTGTACAAAAGTTGAGTGGTTTGGTGATATGAAACCAAAAAACAGCTGTGAAGGCTTGGGTTACTAGAACACACTCTGAAGTAATTGTACTGAGTGGGAATACCCATTCACAGAATTTGACATGCGGACCTTAACTTCCACAAGCTACATCACTGCATGCCGATTTGACCTATGGACACTCACTTCACATTACATGCTACATCGCTGCATGCTAATACGACCTATGGACATTCACTACCCATTACATGCTACATCCCTGCATGCCAATTTTACCTTAGGACACTCACTTCACATTATATGCTACATTGCTGCATGCTAATATGACTTATGGACACTCACTACCCATTACAAGCTGCATTCCTACATGCTGATTTGATCTATGGATATTCACTTCACATTACATGCTACATTGCTGCATGCTAATATGACTTATGGACACTCACTACCCATTACAAGCTGCATTCCTACATGCTGATTT
>JAOTQE010070503.1:0-17039 GCA_025631205.1 Nesometra sesokonis
GCTTCAAAGTTATGAACTTGAGAATAGAAATGACTGCATTTAAAAACTTACTACGATTTTTACACTAAAAAAAAAAACTACCAAAATCTCAGAGGCTCCCAGCCTCCACATGGATCTTGGTTCATTTAAGCAATACAATAATGCAAAGCAAGGGTAAAAAAAACATATTTAAAGTTTCTAACCCTGGGTGGAATGACCATAATTTATACACTTCTTCAAACTAAGCAAGTCAATTTCAAAATTAAATTCAGAGGTCAGAGCTTTTTGTTTAAAGATTTATATAGTAAAATTAAAACTTGCGTTGCATTTGAAAATTTTAATCAATTGTTAATGGAAAGTAAAAATTATTTCTAATTCAAATGTATTTTTCATGCCATTTTGTTGTTTTCCATTAAATAAAAATCTCAAAAGTCAAATTTGTTGTAAATCAAATTTTTTTAATGCCACTTAGGGTTCGACTTAGCAAACTTAACTGTAGTTAAACTAAAATTAACATTTTTTTTTATTTATTAGAACAATCAGTTTTTGGTGAAGACATTTGGATTGTTAATTTCTATTCACCAAGGTGTCACCACTGCCATGATCTTGCTCCCACTGTAAGTATACTTTGCATGGTGTGTGTTGCCTGTTAAATTTTAGTCTCTTCAATTTATTTAAACTAAACTCTATGCAAGTGCCATTCCTCCCTTTCAATAGCAGTTTCCCTACTCAAGGTTGGGGGGGGGGGGGGGGGGGGGGGGGGGGAGAGAGTGCAGTTGGTGCGCCCCCTATTATCGCCATAACGTAGTTGCGTCCTCCTTATATTACGAGAGCCGGGTCTAAAATTAAAAATTGACCCTAAAAAAAGATAATAAACGTAAAAATGGACCAAAACAGGGTACCAAAACATGCAAAATGGAGAAATGACATTTTTTTTTATTAAAAAAAAATTTTTTTGCTTGTCATAATCTAAACACCAACCACGCCCACCCAGACCTTGGAAAGGGCGCCCACCTCTTTCGCTGGACCCTGGATCCTCCCTGGTACCTACAGTATCTTTAATAAGGCCGGAAAAAGTTATGTTGCCCAAACAAAACAACTTTTAAAATAGTGTAGGGGATTTCCCGAACGATTAATATCGAATGGTACTGGCTCTGGGCAATAGTGTTTCGGCTCCATTAGAAGACATCCATTCGTAGAAGTGCTGATGAAGAAAGTCTAATGGTGGCAATAAAGTGGCTATGAGGCAAAACTAAACTAAACAATTTTTACAAATGGGACCTTTCATTGTATTTTGTGTAATTGAACTTTTGTAAATTTCAGTAGTTTAAAAAAGATACATTATTGTTTGGATAACTTGATGTATTTTATCAATTTTCTGGATAATTTTATGGATTTAGACAAAAACTGGGCCATGTGAAAAAAAAATGTATATTGATACTGATTTTCAAGATGTTGGGTCCGTCAAGAAAAAAGCAGATATATTTTTATATTTTTTACTTTGTAGGCTTATATGTCGGTATATACTGTACCCACATTTACACTAACGATAAAGACATGTTTTTTTTATAATGCTTTTGATTTGATCGTTAAGTAACTAGTAGTTAACAACTTTTTTTGAAGACACTCCTCCCTTTAATGATCCCACACACTTGCTGATTATAATATCCAATTATAGATAAATTTTATCATACAACTTTATTTTTTTTTAGTGGCGTAAATTTGCAAAGGAGTTAGAGGGCGTGGTTCGTATCGGAGCTGTAAATTGTTGGGATGATAATCCATTATGTAATGCTCAATTAATTCGTCAATTTCCAACTCTCAAAATGTACCCTGTGGTAAGTTTTGCTATATTTATTTGAATTTTTTCTATATATTTTTTTAAAGTTATCTTTGCAGAACTAACCATCTGTCTACACTGGGCCTATGTTTTATGGTACTTAACCAAGAAGACCTGTTCCTGAGTGAACCTTGAACCTGTGCTGTTGTTTTTGCTATTGTTCTTGGTTCCCCTGCCTTAACAGCTCTTCCATACATCTTGCATATTGCATATATGTACAAAGCAAATACTGCAACACATAAATACAATTAAAATTAATTTGTGAACTGCACATTTTATAGCATTTTTGTTATGTAATTTCATATGTTCAAGTATGGTCAAAGTTTTTTTTTCCAATTCACTGTGATTTTTTAAAAATCATTATACAGTCTTTTTTATGTTCACATAAAATGCAATTCATTTTATGAATGCTGTGTGTGTATATTTTAAGAAAAATAAATTTAAATACGTGTATATATTTGTTAAATAAAGATAACCCAATCAATAAAATTAGTATTTGTCAAATTACTAACTATAAGCTAAGTTGCCCTAAGTTTTCATGATTTAATGTGTTTCTGAAACTAGAATGAAGAGTACACAGGATCCAGAAAACTAGAGGCACTGATCAAGCATGCTCTGAGACAGGTCAAATCAACTGTACACACACTGTTTGCAGGTTAGTCAACATATGCTTATTTAACTATTTGAAGATAGTGGCGCTGTAACTTGGTGGTTAATATGCTTGCCTGCCAATCCCGATGTCTTGGGTTCAATCCTGATAAATCGCCTGGATTATTCTCACAACAACAATGCCATGCCTAAACCCCATAATGAGACTAAAGCCTGGAACTCACTGCATTGTGCGACTGTCATACAATGGTCACACGAGTAAACTGTCACTCCCTGTGTGTGTGTGTGTGTGTGGTTGCCAACAGTCTTTTACTCGTTGGCCGATGGATTTTTTAGGGATTTCCCTACTAAATCACTAAAAAAAAAATCGTTGGCCAACAAGTGACAACTGTCATCGTGTCTGGCAACCACACACACAGGGACTGACGGTTTAGTCGGGTGACCATCGCACGAGGCATTGAGTGCACGGCTTAAGTTTATAGACATGATATAGTATATCAGTCCCGTAATTAACTTTTACGCTGTTGGATGTGGTTGAAATAAAAAAAGTTCCGGTGTAGGGCCTGGATCTCCACAATAATTTACTGTCCCGGGATGCGTGGAATGTATAGATTTTTTCGTTTGGTTTACTAATGCTGCCTATTATGAACTTTGAATGTCTTTGTTTAGAAAAGTAAACATTACATGTTTCCAGCCATTATTTTTCCCTAGATGGTGTTGTAAATGTATATCTTGTAGATGAAGTACATAGGACCCAGTGTGAGTCATAATTGCCTGCTGTTGTCAATCCACTGCTAGATGAAAGCCCTAACATTGTTGACACCATATCATTCGGTCTCTTGCTCTGTTGCCCCAATTTCCTGTTCCCCAATACTTGTCTATCTCATCCCGCCATCGTTTTTTAGATTTTCTTCCTCTGTTTCATTTCCATTTCTCTCCATTCTGTTACTGTTAAAATGGGAAAACAGGCCTTCCAACATTAATTTTGGCTCACCTTCCAATCTTCCTGGTTAAGCAACAACATTCTTTTGTGAAAGCTTTAATACTCAAAATTATTCTAGTTATTTAACTTTATTTTATGTTTTGCAGGAAATTTTAAAGATATTCTGTTGGCAGACGAAAATAAAAACAGGCCGTGGGTAATAAACTATTGTGGCTCACCTATTGGTAAGAAAAACAATCAGATTTTAATATATATTAATGAAAATAACTAATCTCTCCAGTCAACATCACCTAAATGTGACATGTAATGAATTTTTATAATGCATACTTTAAGCAATGAGATACACGCCATTGTGACAGGATTTGAATCCTGTGACGATGGCGTGTACCTTATTGCTTGGAATATGCATTATACTTTCTTACTTGAAGTTGATTAGTGGACCTTTTGGATAATGAATTTTTCTTTTGTTAATTTTTAATTTTGTAGAAGATGACAGAGAAACAAATGAACTTTCAACAGCAAACTGTTTTGAACCAGTTGATCAGCTCAAGCTGTCATCAATTTTGGTAAGTGTAAACATTTGTGAGGTGTCACCACAAAATGAGTTGTGTTATACAGGAAACCAAAATTTTGTTATTGTTGTCTTTGGATAGAAGTGACTATAAGCTTTAAATTGGTTTTTAAATGAGGTTCATAGCTTCAGAATAACCAGAGGAAATCATTTTAAAACATAGGTGTATGAAAACACACTTTGGATAAATTCGACTTTAAAGATAAACACCTGTTGATATCCTGTATGTTTTTCCATTGATTTTTAAAAAAAAGCCTTAACAAAATGTAGTTCAAAAACATGTTTAATGTAAATAAACATAAACAGGAAGAATGTAATCATAAAATTGAAGTTTTATATTGGAGAATGAAATTTATCTTATCAAATAATGTTTTATGCTCATCACATCAACATTTTTGGGTTCCTCACACTGTATTGACAAATTACAATGTCTTTCAGTCACTTTAGGTACACTGACACTGGTCTACGAGCGCATCAAAGTTAAGAATACATGCGCATGCATTTACCAAAAAACAGTGAAATTATGCTAAAAATATGCATGTTTTTGATCAGTAATAACTACTAAACGGCACGGGCACTCTCAAATTTTATTTCATATTATGAAAGCATATGGCATGTAGATATGACTTAATGGGTCGTTGAGGTGGTCAGGACATGATGACGTCATCAATTTTTAACATGTTTTTAAAACTATTGTAGATTAATTTGAAGTTATCTTGGTACCTGGTCGTCGATTTTCTTCGAAATTCTTATATTTTAAATTTAAGATTTAAGAAGACGTCATCTACGCGCACAAATTTTGCTTGTACCCTATTACGTAATCAACCATATCTTCATAACAAATTGCCATTTGTCAATCATAATTAGAGACAATAATCTTCAAGTCCATGTGCACATTGAGGTCCCCTAACCTCCAGTGTGCGCGAAGTGGTGCGTGTGTACGCGAGGGTTAAAACTTTCTAAGGAAAAAAAAAAAAATTTTAATTTCAAATCGAAAATCTTTGAGGCCAAAATTCGGCTCTTTGGTCCTGTTTTCGAATTTTTATGGATATGATATTCTAAAAGAATATTATTCGTAGATATGATTCCATGTATGGCAAATGCAAATATGTCATTGTGACAGTGCCATATTTGCATTTTAAGTTAACATAGTAAAGATTTAATGATATTTGATCATATTAATTTTCGGCATATCTTCTTTAATTCGTCGAATTACATTTAAATCTTAGTATGTTAAGGCCGAAACAATTCTCTAACTAGAAAGTACATTTCTTTTCCATTCATACTGCATTTTGACTACGTCATAGTGTAAACGCGAATTTAACTAAAAGCAACTGCGGATCAGCTAACTCGTCAAAGTGACGAGTTCAATTCTAGTTTTGTTTTCAATGCCTATGCACAACATTTTTGAAAATTTTGATTAGTAGGTCAGAGATTTTTTTGTTTTAATATATTTCCCTTTTACTCTATTTTCTGCAATTTAATTCTTTTTTAATCCTATAGTCTGTTCTTGGCATAATTTTAAGCATTTCTGATACTTTTTGGGATAACATTAATGTACAGTATTTAGTACAATTTTTAGAATAATTTTTGTATTTAGCAAAATGTTGGGGATATGAAAGTGAAAATAAAATTCCCTGATATATAAGATTGGTTCTTGAGCAAAACAGAGAATTTTTAGGCCTAATTTTAAAAAAGGTTTTTATTTTTGGTTGATATTGATATTTACATAAAATGTGATTTTATTTATTGGTCATGTAATTTTTTTTTTATTTTGGTTAAATTTTTAATAAATCAAATCATTAAAAAATGTGTATGCCAACTTTTTTTTAAAATTCAGCACAAAGTTGTCAATGTAGCAACCATTGACTGCACAGCATCTAAAAAACTCTGCTTGAAGCTGAAGATTGAAGAAAGCACAATTATGTTCTATGAAACAGGCAAGAAAGTGGGTCAGGCTGTAAGAACAGTAAGTGTCAATCTGAATTTGTTAATCTGTGGAGTCATGTTTAGTGACAGAACCAGGGGTTTCATAGAGTGCTCTGAAACCCCCATCATCTCTAAAATATCAATGACCAATAAAACTAAACCAAGAACAATGTCCATGAGAACATACATTTACAAAGTGTGTTCCAAAAGACAAAATTTTCCAAAAAGGATAGTTCAATACAATTTTTTTCAATTCAGATTGCGGACCCAAATGGGCTCTATAATCATTAGCAAACCACAAAGCTGATGTTAACATTGAAGTTATAGATTTTAGTTCATTTACAGTTTCTTGCATTGGTAATCAATTATAACATAGTTTCTTTCACTAACATGCAGGCATGTTCCACTGGGCACATGCTCTGCTTCACGGTGTGACTTTACATCACATTCCAGTGGAGAGTATCTCTGTAAAGAGTACCTCATGTTGCTCACATTTTCTTTGATTATTTTGTATGGTGTCATCTATATAGTGCGATTGATGAATTATGAACTTTCAAATGGTACTGAAACTAACCTGAAGATGTAAACTATAACAATTACTCCCTCTATTGTTTTGGGGAAAAGGTTAGCTCTTAAGGGATTATCTGACTGGGCTTGACAACTAGTTTGCGACTAGTTCGCGACTTCAGATAAAAACAAAGAACAATAAAACAAGACTTGGATTTGTTTTTGTTACATAATAAAATCTTGTCCTGAAATTTATATATTTTTAATGTTATATGATGCCTGGTCATTTTATCTATGTAAAAGCGGTTTTAGCTCCGACGGGATGTCTAAATATGTACATGTGCTAAAGAATTTTCTTTTTGCGATAACTTGGAATGTGGAACACAAAAAGAAAGTACACATGCTCAACTATGACTGGCATGTTGTGCATTTTATGTTCAATTGATTTTGATAACCGATGTTACATACGCAGAACTTGACAAACATGGGGATTAACACAATTTTGAACTTGATATTCAAAAAAACTACAATTTTATGGAATCGTTATAAATGCAGATTTAATTATTATTGATGATGTTAGATGCTATTACCCTTTAAAAAAAAATAGCACCCTCTGACTAGGTAGGTCTCCCATGTTAAATCCCTAGGAAGATCTACCTACAACCACAGAGGTCTACCTAGTAATGCAGTAAATCACCCTGTCTGTTGATGTTATTAATGCTTTAAGGTCACTGTGAAGGTTTATTCAAAATAATGGCTGTATTTTCCTGTGTACTTGTAGAGCATTGCTGACCATTTCCTTGGTAGGATCTCTTGATATAGGTTTAGCCCTGTTAACTACTGTTATCTACACTGTCACTACCATCACCTACCATGTTAACAGTTATTTTTTTTAAAGAATAAACATCACTTCCATCATTAGTGGTACTGTATTGTGGCCAGGGTGCAAACTCGCCCAAGGACCATCCCAGATGCAGGGCAACAACTGGACATGCACAGCTATGGCATGCGCAGTGGCATTGGCATTATGTCAGTGCATTCCACCTTCCAAGCTGTCTTCTTTTGAAACTCTCTATTATCAGGCAACAAGAGAAACTAGTTTCAATATCAATTGAGGTATTGGATATCATCAGAGCTTTTGAGTTAAAAACAAATTTTTATTACTGTAAAATGTTGTTTTCTAGGAATTGGAAATTGATGAACCAAAGCAAATTGCAAAACAAGTGTTTAACATGCTACCTGGAATAGATAATATATCATTTGATAATCTACAGGTAAGAATGAAAATGGTGAGGTCTTCATGGGTTAATCCATTATTATTTTGAGGGTATTTTCCATTGGGAGAATATTCATATAGACTTTTCCAGGTTCGTGTAATTACCAACGCTTTGAAAAACAGGGTCTTAGAAGAGATGATTCAAATGAATAACTAACACAGTGAAGATGAATGCATATATTTGTAAACAATGTTAACAATGTTGTGAGGCATTTGAATAGACCTAGTTAATGTACTACAATGTATCCATGGCAATATTCCTTTAAGAAGTGTTGCTTTCAAATAAGTGCTATTCTAAAAAAAGTGCTGCACCAAAATAAGTGCTACTTTTGAAGAAGTGCTGCACACAAAATAGTGCTACTCTAAAAAAAGTGCTACTCCAAAAAAAACTGCTACTCTTGAAGAAGGACTGCACTTCAACCCCCTAAAAATGTAAAACTTCCTTTGCATTTGTTTCTTACAAACAACTTTAATGTGTTAACATACAGTATACCCACCTATACAGCATACAGTTCAAAATACAGAATAAAAGTAGACAAGCTGCTGATTCTTATTATTATTATAGGTTTATTTACTTCTTTTAGGCTGGCATAGAGAAGTTAAAAAACACAGGAGGAGCTGAACCATTGTTGGTATACTTTACCAAAAGCGTGGATAATGATGACCCAGAACCCAAGAAACTACCTTTCTTTCTTGATAAAATGACTGTAAGATTTCTTACCAACTTGTAAATGTTTTAGTTTTGTTTCATGAAATACAGATACTAGTTTTTATATGGAGGGCCATGTAGTATAGGTCTAAACTAATTAAGCTACCAGAAATTTAAAATGTTTGTCATATGGGTGAGCTGTTTTAGAAGAAGTTTACTATGTAAATATCAAGATTATTGTTGCCGTATTCAATTTGTTGGCTATTTCTTGCTACAGTTGAACCTCCTTGTGCGGACACCTCCCATAACGGACACTAATTCAAAGACCCGTTTGCTCTTCCTATCTAATCAATGCATTTGGTACCTCTCGGACGTGGACACTTTTAGTCTTAAAATTTAGATTTTTTGTATGTTAATTTACCTCCCATAAACGGACATCCTGGATAATTTAATGTTTTTTCTATTCAACGTTCAACTATTAAACGGCCTTCCTCTGGTACTACTGGGGTATGATAAATTGATATTTTAATGTACTTGGCTATTGCTAAACCCGCCCTCTTTTGTTAGTATACCATGCTTGACAAATTTCCAATTTTAAAAAATGCATTTCCCAGAATATGTGCATTATATAGTTTTTATGAAAAATTCATGTTTTTCTCATCATTTTACTGACAAACATTTATTTGTGTCTCTTCTGTTATAAATTGACAAAAATTGTTGAAACTTTTGATATATATCTATTCATAGTATGTGTCTGCATTATGATCCTGTATAAAAATGTATCCAACAAACATTTCTTGGAGAAAAAGTAGTTTTTTGACAGATTCGATGAAAAATTGAATCAAAATGGATGCCATGACGTCATGTGTTGCTGTGACATCATCAATATGCAAATTTCCAATTTTTTCCTCTACCATAATAGGCCATCATCTTGCCCACCTTAACACACAAAAGTAATTTTGAAATAATAACGTTTAAAAATAACCTATTTTCCATACAAATATGTCCAGCACAGAGGTGGAAATAACACCCGGCAGTGAAAGGGCTAATAGGTATCACTCCTAGACCTAACCAAAATATATGTTGTGTCTGACAAATTAAATTTGCTATCATTATTTCTATTATTTATTTAGGTTGGCAGATTTGATTGTGGAACCCAACAGTCACTATGCAATAAGCTATATATTACAGGGCAAAATTTCCCAAAAGCTGTACTCTTCAAGCAAGGAGGAGAATATGAAATTCATCATGGTAAAACATTAGAATTTATATTATTATTCCTTTTGTAATCATAAAACCAATAATCAGATATTTATAAGACACAAATTCTAAACTTAATTGATTCATTTGCAGTGGACTAGATTTTGAAAATTCAATGAGTTTACTCTCCTAGTGATCATGCGTGGCCATACAGTAAATATTAGCACTACTCTTTCCTCTTCATGACTGGATGTGGGGTCCAGCGTGCTGGATTAACTCATCTTGAAAGATGCACACAAGCTGATTGTGTACATTGTGGTTACGGTTTATAGTCTTTAGTAGAGAAGGCTTGTTTTACCATCAGAATCAAATGCAAGCCACGATAACCCATAAAGTTAATAACAATAATAAAGTTCAAATATTCACACCATTAGTGTTTAAGATGCTTGTAAACTGGGCATTGAACATTCTTGCTGCTTCCCTAAAGTCCTTTGCCACCGAACGTTACTGCCTTCATCTGTCCACAATTGGGGTTGTATTACACAGCACAGTACACGTAACCCCTACTCATCTCAATAGATGTACTGGCTTCCTGATCAATATGCCATCTTGATTTGAGGTGTCAAATAATTATGTCACTCATTATTTTTAGGGCGAATGACAGCTCATGATATAGCAGCCTTTGCAAGGGAGAGTGTAAGCTCCAAACTACACATGCTTGGACCGGATGACTTCCCTGATAAAGTTGTTAACAGCGGAGAGCCATGGTTTGTTGACTTCTTTTCCCCAGTAAGTAGCAGATTTTTGTTATTCATCATCATGTTCATCATAGATATAGTGTATAATATGATTGCAGATTAGTATGAATATTGGAGCAACTTTAGTAGTAGAAATATCCATTTAGAATGAAACTTATCTGTGGCTCAGTTTAACCCCCCGCCCTAAATTTGGTGCTTATCCAAATTAGAGATTACAATTTCTTAACGTTCCTAAAGCCTGTTTTCCTGTCTATCAATATTTTAAAACCACTGATCTAAAATTCTGTTTTTTGAATCGTTATAAAAACGTTGAAGAATTAATGATAAAATTAAAATCACACAGGACTGCTAAATTTTTGCTATTTGCAAAGCTGTGCGCAATGAAATTTATATGCCTTTGTCACAACTTAAAAATTGGCATAAAATAGATTTGTTGGAGACTACAACTTTATATATTAGCTAGATAATTGTATATTCTATGTTCCGAAGCAAGTTAAAACTCACAAAAATGTAAAATATTAAAAAATTGTGATGTTTTTCTAGGCTCAAAACCTGTAAATTCTTGTAGCAGGCAATATTGCCTCGCAAGCACCCCATGATTATTAACAAAATCGTTAAAGTTGAACTCGTTTTTTTTTTAATCAGAGCTAACAATCATTGTGAAAGTCATTTTTTAGGATTAATGATCGAAAACACCGTTTCAAAACGCCGTTTTGGGGATTAACAATTCACAGGAAAATGGGCTTAATCATTGCAACAAAGAATTAAAATCACCTAGATGTTATTTTGGCAGTTACTGAATCAGTACAGGTCTTAAAATGATTAGGTTTAGTACTTTAAAATCATATGTTGATATTTTTTCTATTAAAGCTCACCTGAAATATGACAAAAATTGATTTTGAAAATAACTTGCTCATTTGAAGAATGTATATTAAGACCATGGCAATAGAAATTGGGATATTAAAATATTGGTTATTTTTCAGTGTAAAAAGCTTAAAAGACAATTTTTATACAGGCTATTTTCTATTCACATGTTCTTAACTCTGATGTTACATTCATATATGATCAAGCTAATTTAAAAATTAAGTTGATAATTTAATGGTCATTTTTTACTGACAATACATATTTAAATTTAATTTTTTGGGGGGTTTTATTTTTTTTTTCTTTTAAATACGTATAACAGCATTACTGCACACCTTATAGCGATGTTGTATTTTTGAAAAGCGTTTTGTCCTTTTTTCAAAAATGTTTTTTTTTTGTATATGGCAGTAGTATTTAAATTGAATTTACTTTATTTTTTTAGCAATGCCCACCATGCCGTCAATTAATAGCGGAACTACGCAAGGTCTCCCGTGAAATGCTGCATATCAACTTTGGAACAGTAGACTGTACAGTGCATTATGGTATTTGCCAACAGCATAACGTTCGATCTTATCCTACTACTATAATGTTCAACTCAAGTGAGCCTCATATGCATGTAGGATTCAGCCCAGCTCATGATATCATTAGTTTTATTGAGGTAAGAATCAACTGCTCAGTAGAGTGGAGGTGTGCAAATATCTTTCTATGATAAAAGGAGTGGTGTGCACCTTGTGCGCCTCTCTAAATCTTGCCCGTTTGACGGGCGGATTTAGGGGTGGGGGGTGGGCTCCGGACTGAGGTAAGAATCAAGAGTGACTGCTCAGTGGAGGTGTGCAAATATCTTTCTATGATAAGAGGAGTGGTGTGCACCTTGTGCGCCTCTCTAAATCTAGGCCATATGAGGGGCGGATTTAAGGGGGAAGGCTGGACCAGCTCTGGGCTTCCTTTCAGAAAGTAAGATATATCAATATTATGAGCATTGTCTATAAAACGAAAAATATTCAGCAATCATGGGAAATAATTGATCCCTTTACATGCTCCTGAGGCCGTTTCCGGACATCTAAAGACAAGAATTTCCCTGGGAACATGCCCCTGGACACCCTGTAAAACTTTAGCTTTCTACCACACCCCCCCCCCCTTTTAAAAAATCTGCATCTGCCCCTGCATATGATGTTAACAGCAGTTGCCTACTGTGTCAATCTCATTGTGCCAGGCCAGGCACATGTCCTGTGATACAATTTTTTCTCTCTTTCGAAACCGCTGAACACTATTTTGTTTTTGTGCATTAGTAACTTTATTATGTAATTTTACTTAACTGAATGCCATGTGACCTATAAACAACTAATCAAATAGCTCTAATATACACAAGCATTGTATGGTTTATAATATTACAACATCAGTGTTCAATATTGATTGGTGAAGAAATATTGTTGAAACAAAGCTTAAACAAAATCAATTTTTCATAATAAGATACTGTATAAATTATGTGAAATATATTTATAAGCTAACTCCTTTGCAGATGCATTTTACCCTTCCCATCTCTGCCCACCAAATAGTTACTAATATAGTTTAAACAATTTTTTTAAATTGTAGGATACACTTAATCCAACGCTTGTAACTCTGGATAAAAGCATGTTCAATGATTTAATCAAGAAGAAAAAGAAGGAAGAAATGTGGTTGGTAGATTTCTACTCTCCTACATGTCCACCATGTCAGGCATTGCTACCACAGTGGAGAAAATTAGCCAAGGTAACAAAATCAAATTTTAACTAAACCTGTGTGAATAAGCTCCTTGCTTGTACTGTATAAGCAGTTAAATAACATTGGAACATTATTAAAAAGTGTAATTTAAGGTAATAAAGATTAAATGATAATAAGTCCAGCCCTACAATATGTAGATTTTCGTGCAGCTATTGACTGAAGTCTGGCTGCTGCACAGTGATTCATACGGTGGCTAATTTATAACAAATTAAAATCATTTATAACTATTGATCATTTTAGTAATAATTAAATTAGCAATAATATTACAGGGGCATTCTTTCTAAAATCTACCCAAAATATTAATTCAGAAATTTACCTGTTTATTATTTCTTTTACCTTCATTCTGAAGTAGAAAAAGGTTAAAGTTATTGTACTCTTAAGCAATGATCATTTGCGTATTGAAAAGGTGATCATGCTCTTTTGTTTACTACTTAATGTGGTTGATTTGCTCAGTTTAGTAAATTGGCTGTATGATGATAGACCTGTCTACAAGAAAAGGTTAAGGTTTAACTTTACCTGGCACAACATTTGGTATGTAACACGTTTCAAAATGATGTTGCCAAACGTAAGTTTTTGGTTTCAAATTGTAAGTTTTTGGTTGCCCCGGAACATTGGGTAAGTGGTTTTGAAAGACCTGAATACAATTTTTATGCTCAATTTTTTATTTATCTTTCATAGATGTTAAATGGTTCTGCTATGGTAGGATCTGTTGACTGTACTAAGCATATGGATGTTTGTAATGAACATGGTGTAAACAGCTGGCCTACAATACGCCTCTATCCATCAGGAAAACGTGGAATTGCTGGGTTTCAGTAAGTAAATGGCACACAACTGATAAACCAAGGCCGTGTTTCCGCAGGAATTTCAGATTTTCTGATAAAATATCATCCAATCAAATCGATATAAAAAATACAACTGCGCAATCTCAGTGTAGACCATAATGCATTGCGAGTCTACTAACTTCCGGTGATTTTTTGGTGATTTCCCTATTCCTCGCATGGCACCCTGGTTGCACCGTGGTAAAATCATCGTAAAAGTAAGTTCAAGGTTGACCCCGTGTCAAAGGTAAAAAATTATTGCATTTAGGTCAATTATCTGATAATTATCGGAATATTATCGGATAATTTTTTTTAACAAGTCTTCTCAGATAAGGACTATAAACCTTAGGCCCAGTGTATACATACGGCTCGTGCGCACTATAAAGAACCCAGTACATCTTTCGAGACGTGTAGGGGGTTACCCCAGTGAACTGGTCCATACATCCCCTGCCCGCCTGTATAGGGCAGCAGGACATGACGTGCCCTTAGGGGCGTAGACAGTCATATGAATGTGTAACATCTGGTCCACAGCGCCTTGAGACTCTACTGTATAAGGCGCTATATAAATTGAACTACATTACATTACATAGTTCATAGATAATAATAGGGAGGTTTCGCAACTTCACAAAATACGAAAATGGATACGCCATAAATTCTTGTATCGTTTGAATTGAACACTTTGAATATCTGTCACAGTTTTTCAGTATTTTACGACGATCAACTACAATTTATTTGATATATTTTTTAACACATTTAGCAACTTTCAAATATGGAATTGTAACGTATCTGTTTTCATCATATTTTGTAAAGTTGCAGGTTATTCCCCGCAGCATGAGGTGATCGGGAGTGTGATACTCCCTGTGGATAGATGCTAGTTCATCACGGGTTACTTCTGAGCAATTTGGTGGTACACATTTTATTGCTGAGCAGATAAAACTTGTGTACAGATTAAATGTTCAACTCAAATACATCTCCTGGAAGAAAATGTATGCTTTCTTTAACCCAAATTTTGGACACCCGAGTAATCCTGGCAGATTTGGGAGTTACGCACTCACATAATATGAGGCAAGGCATGGCAAATCCACCAAGTTGTCGCACATGAAGTTATTGAAAAATAAGCAAATAAACAACAGGAAATATAAACAAATACAAAGGAAGTGTTTGTGTATATTTTGTTCCACAACTTTGGTTATAGATGTCCGATTGTGATAATTGACCCCTCATTGACCCCTCATTGACCCCTCATTGACCCCTCATTGACCCCTCATTTTAAAGCTTACTAAATATGTAATATGGCTATAGTATTAACTCCACTTCTCAATCTTGCGACAAATTGGTGGTTTTGCCATGACATGCCTCATATATGAATTTGTTCTGAAAATAGATATAGACTACCGCACTACATTATCTGATCTTTCTATTATTAAAATGTGTATAAATTTATTTTCAGGCAATATAACAACTTCATGAGGGATGCTAACTCTCTACTTGGCTGGGCATTCCGTTTTATGCCATCTTCCGTCGTTGTCTTAGATAATTCAAACATCAAACAAAAAGTAATGCGTAGCAAAGAACCGTGGATAGTAGACTACTATGCCTCTTGGTGTGGGCCGTGCATGAACTACTTACCCAATTATGAACGCATCGCACGTACCTTGAAAGGGCGTGTGAATGTTGGAAAGATCGAGTGTCAACAGAATGCAAAAATGTGCCAGAAAGCTAGTATAGGAGCGTATCCAACTGTCAGGTTATATGCAGGGTCAAAGGTTGAAGGGAATTCACAGGTAATTACTAGTTAAATTTTGTTGTGAATTGTTATTATTTTTGTATTTCACAATGCAACATTAGACAGTGCTTTTACTGAATGTATACTTGTAAGTGTAGTGTAAAATTAACGTCTGGCCTAGTAACTCTGTACTGGTTTTAAAATAGCATGGGTTTCATACTGTAATGATGCACATTGTTTCCAACAAAAATAAACCATGATGCTTCCTCAGCTATGCTGTAAAATTGCAAGCAAAATTGAATAACAGTTTCCAAACAAGTTGTTTGATAATGTTTTATTATTGACTATAAATACTATGCCATTGTTGGGATGGAAGAAATATAATTACCAGGGACACATTCAGGATTTTGTGGAAGGGGAAGAGTGTGTTCTATTCTGCTGGCGAGCACATCTTAGTTTGAAAGAAGATTATTTACCATAGATGTATTGTTTTAATGTCTAGATAGTGAACTTCCACAGAATACATAGCCCCAAAGTGCAATTCCATGGGAGCGACTACTATCGAATGATATGTCCATAATCCAACCATTCGAATTGTGTAACATTTTAACGCTACAAGGAAGTTGTGCCCCAATCTTTCATAAAAGTTTCAAATTTATCAA
Source organism: Nesometra sesokonis (assembly GCA_025631205.1). Taxonomy (NCBI): domain Eukaryota; kingdom Metazoa; phylum Echinodermata; class Crinoidea; order Comatulida; family Antedonidae; genus Nesometra; species Nesometra sesokonis. The sequence goes on from JAOTQE010070503.1 coordinate 16,090, forward strand.
TAAATGCAAGTAAATTTAATCCAAAATATGACAATGACAACATAAAATATATGTAACAGATGAAAATAACTTTTATGACTAAAGAATGTTTATTTAAGTTTCTTGTTTGTGACGAAGGCTGACAACTATCAATAGTAGGTGCCTACATGGGATTGCAGTTCTACAGTGTTAAGTTCACTCTTTAGCCGTAAATAATACATCTATGTTATTCACCCTATTTTGAATGTATTTAAGGTTTCTGTTTCTTTTCGGGAAAGTTATGAGCTGCACATGATATAATAGTGGTACACCTGTAGTTTTGAGTCCCCCCCCCCCCCGACACCATTCCGCTTACTGTATGTATTATCTTTTTTAGAATTGGTTTGGAGAACATGTACAAGATATATCACCAGAATGGCTTATTCCATATTTAGAAAAGCGTTTTCCAAATAAATTACAAGTGAGTATAATCATGTCTGACTAATAAAATTCTTCTTTTTCTTTAAAGTAAGGTCCCACTTACTGGATCCTTTAGAAGTTTAGGCTCTTAACATCGCACAGCTGGAGATGATTATGTCTTTCAGAAACTATTATACTTTTTTTTTTCTGAAACAAATTTAAGATGTCGTGACAAAATAAGTTATGTTGTACACCAGGTCATTTTGAGATATTCACAAAAATAGTCATAATTTCATATAAATGAGTTAACAAAACAAAATAAACTCAAGTTTATTACTTAATTTTTAAGATTACAAACTTCCTGTTTATGTTTAAAACATGTTTTTCGAACTACATTTTGCAAAGACTTTTTCAAAACCAAAGAAAAACGGGCAGTAAGTCATCACGGCCGTTCCGTGGCAAAACAACGTAACTCACAAATTCCACTTTTTGAGCAAATGGAGCTTAAAGTTTACATGTTTGCCTATTGATAACGCATTGTCGCACGTGCCTCAAATTTCGTATGACAAAAT
>JAOTQE010070514.1:0-17034 GCA_025631205.1 Nesometra sesokonis
TATGTGTTAAAGCCGGCTTTATTCTGTAAGTTAAGACCGTCAGTTAAGACTGTTTTATAGCAATCCGCCCCAAGTCTCATGAAACTTAGGGAGTGGCGTTGTTACATTGTGGGAAACAACAATAGTGTTCAGCCAGGTACGAACCCAGAACCTCAGGATTGGAAAACAAGAAGCATGCTAACCATCAAGCTACAGTACCACTATAATTGTTGATAACAGGGACAGATTTCGGAGGGGGAACATCTAGCACGTTCCAGCCAATATTTCCATGGGCTCCCCTCTTATATTAGGTTTGCCTCTTCTAAAATTTTCCAACAAAAATACAATACAGACAAGTTTTATCCAGAATATGAGTACTGAAACTCTGAAAAATGACAACTTAGAAGTCATAGTTGATTCTACGTTTCGTTCCTTAATTTTTTTTTATCCAATTATAACAGAAAAACTTGCAAAATATAAGGCAAATCACATTTTCTAGCTTGTAAAATTTCAAACCGTTTCAAACCGTAACTATGCCCCTCTTTCACACAATCCTGGATTCACCATGGATTATAAGGTTATTATAGTATCTACATGATGTTGCATGTTTAATGACCTTCTCCTAAGGGTCATATGATGTCCTTTGTAGTCGAACAGTGTTATGGCCCTGTCACATACTAGCGAATAGAGCTAACTTACGCTTAGCGTACTGATTTTTTTCTCGAAGTCTAGATACGCTCAAACACACTCAATTTTTAAAGGCCCTGTCACACTGTAGGGAATAGAGCCAATGTATGCCGACGTTTCTAGAAATTTTGGTGTACCTTCGCGTAAGTTTTCTTTCGTTCCTATGGAATGAAAGGATGGTACTCGCAGCCATTGTGACGTCATGTATATGGTAGAACGTTGCCTGAACTGTAGCTGTACTGTGCACGCACGTTACTATATCGGTAGGCTAGCTTCAAGCACGTTAGACGGACGTTTATTGAAAGTTGATATAGGTCGGTATACTCTGTGTATTCGTTGTCCATTCGTTACACATTCTTTAGACAATCGCTATGCATACGTTACGCATTCGCTATTGGAAAGTTTCAGATGGGTCGAACGTATTTCGACGAACAATAGACGAAAGAAAAATGTATACCCAACGTGCGAAACGTTCAAACAGCGAATGCTCACCGTATGCATAGCGTATTGAGCAGAATGTTGTCAAACGTTAAAAATTTTGAACATGTCTAAAATTTAAAATCGACTCCAGCGTACCTCTGCGAATCTCTACGAATAGCTAACGAATACAACTTATACCTAACGTGTCACTTAGGAAAACTTACGCGAATGTACACCAAAATTGTCAGAAACATCGGCATACGTTGGCTCTATTCGCTACAGTGTGACAGGGCCTTTAACTATAACTACAACAGACCACCTAGCTTGTACTTGATCATTAGGGATTGAATTTGAGTCCAAATGTGGCAGAGCCAAGCCAATGGAAGCATAAGTTGCAAAGCTGGTTTTTCATAATAGGCAGAAACAAGAAAACTGTCAAATTTATTAATATTTTGTTCATCTCAAAAACATACAATTTAAACATTCAACTTTCATACCACCTAACATTACAATTTTTAGATATATTATATCAAGAAATGTTCAAATAAATGCAATTTAAAATGACCCTGCTTAGTCACAGTATTGTTCATAAGTTTTGCAAAGAATCATCGTATGAAACTGATTTTTTTGCATGTTAAAGATAATAATGTGTAATAATTTTTTTTTTTACTTCTGCCTCAAATAAGCGGCAGGTACTAAAATGTGCATAAAATTCTATGTTTTACGAATGGAATGTCTTGTCCTGGAACCGGAACGCTATTGTCCAGACCCAGTACCATTTGTTTATCGTTCGGGAAATCTCTTACACTATATTTCTGTACAATGATTTTTAATCACTATATTCTGGATTGCCGTTCCACATATTATTTTCTTCTTTCTATCTATCTTTTACTTGATTTTAGTTTTGAATTCTATATTAATGATAATATTATAATAATCTAGGCTTAATATTTTTTTAAATTTAGCACTACAAGATTTAACTACAATCACTATCAATCATAAATAAAGTCCTTAATGGTGAAATATTTTAATAATGATTAATAATACAGTATACATTGTTGCACTATCTTTAACATTTTTCAATCTATGTATCCACTCAAGTCGAAGTTTAGTCTGGTCTCGGGGCCACTCTATTATCACCATTAGACTTTCTTCATCAGTACTTCTACGAATGGAGTGTCTTGTCACGGAACGGGAATGCTATTGTCCAGACCCAGTACTGTTCGTTTATTGTTCGGAAAATCTCTTACACTACACAAAATTCTATGTTTTGCATTGGTGAGAATACTATGCTTTGCGCATATCTGGCATGAATACTCAGTTTAGAAAACTTGTAAAAGTTCCAATGAAAATATTTGAATTAACCTATCACATCTAACAATGTCACATCAGAGATGTACTTGCATCGGAACATTTAATATCCTAAGACATGGCAGGATCATAAAACTGGCTGATGACATTTGAAAATGCCATGGCAACTGTTTTACTACAAGTCGTTTCGGTTCAAAATTTAAAAGGTTAAATATAAATGATCAGGATATCCAAATTGTTACAACAATATACAAAAAGTGCATGTTTTTCTACATTTTATAAGATTTTCCTTTTCTTTTTGGTTATTTTTTTTTTGAGTCGAGTGTTTCGTTGTGTGGTTAGGATACTCTCCTGTCATCAGGGAACAATTTTGCCAGTGTAGTGTAGCAAAGTGCTTCACAAAAGCATTTGCTATACAATTTTAGACCTGGATCAATCACATAAAATTACCGCTAAAATGTATTAGCCACTTTTGATATACAGTTTTTTAAATGAAAATTTTCCATGGTCATGCCGATGAAGCGGGTTCCCCCAAGGATGGTTCTCAGTTCACTCAACCGTGAATGAGTATTTAGTTCAGGGGCGGATCCAGGTTTGTGTTTAAAGTGCATTATTTCAGGTGGAATGGGTGTGTCCTGGTTTCACATTTGAAAAGCAAAAATGCATTAAATTTGGTGTTTTATTAACTATTTTTGGTTATAGTTGTCTAAAACTTATCAGTATTTCACCTTTAAAGATAAATTTAGCGGGGTGCATTTTGACGATATTAGAGGTGGCGCGCGTCTAAAAAATTAAATTCATGATGGCAAGAAGACTAACATCAAAATACCATTGTGGAATTCAATACTTTTAAATTGAACTTCTGTTTGATGTAATTTAAAAACATCTAGCCACCTACTGTTTCCTAAAAATTTCTAAAATAATAGGAGGGAATTTGCACGATTTAAGGTAATTTTTGTTGTAACTGTAAAGTATTATATCAGGGGCGTATCCAAGAATTGGCAAAGGGGGTACTTAAAGCTGGGTTGGATTTTGACAAGCAAAAAAGAAAAAAAAACATTTCCCCCTTTAATCACCCCATTGGGATGTAATTTAGAGTGCCATGATTTTATGGTATTTTACCTCACAGTATAGTAATTTTCCTCTGAAGGGGGATGCTTGAGCATCCTCAGCACCCCCTCCCCTGGATACGCCACTGTATACCAATGTATATTTTGCTTGAATTGGCTCAGTAGCATGAACTGTGTTGCCATAGAAACATACGTTACTGTTCTTTCTAGTTTGTACTTTTCATATATGAAATCAATTTTTCTTAATCAAATTCAGTTTCATCCTAAATATTATCGAATAAATCCAGAATTCATTATAACATTGCATTCAACAACACTACTCTACTCTTCTATTTATTCATGCTTTCCATTCTGGGCACTTAGCAAGTATGATTATTATCAACTAGAATTAATGAATTAGCAATGAATAATATTTATATACATAATCTAACATAATTATAATTAAATTCTGTGTAAAGTGCTGTCCATTGATATCACAACAAACATGAATGGGTATCAGAGACAGCCTACATTTGCTGCCTGAATATTTGGACCTACATTTATCAGAAAAGGGGGGGGGGGTGAGGTGGGATGAGTGAGGAGGACTACAATAAGTAGTGTATCCAAGAGGATGCTCAGGGTTTTCAAGCACCCACTTTGGAGGCAAAAAAACATTAAAATTAAGATAAATATATGTAAATTTGGGTCTCAAGCATCCCCTTCAGAGGAAAAGGACTATACGGTGACGTAAAAGTACAGAGGCCACCATGGTGCATGCGACCACAGATCTTGACCAAAGTTGTTCCTTGGGTCATTTCCAATCCCTGAAAATTTTGTCAGAATCTCTCAATTACTGTTTAAGTTATGCTGCGAACAGACAAACACACATACACACCCACCAACATAAATGAAAACATAATCTCGCCAACTTAGTTGCCGGAGATAATACAATCGAACTTCCCATTTACAAACTTCTCATTTACAAACCTTCTATTTTACAAACACCATCAGTCAACAAATTAAAATAATGGCCAATGAAGTAATTATCCAACAATTTATCGATATTTCTTGGTTTTCCTTTACCTAGTTCATTTAATTATGTTTAAACAACCAAGAAAACAAAATAAACACAAATAATTGTTTTGGAGGCCTCATCTGACCAGTTTTCATGAACCTTCTCAATTACGAACATTCTCATTTAAAAACACCTTCCACAAAAAGTGTCACTTTAATGTTTTCAATCAAAACCAGAATGTTTCTTGTGACAATTTTAGCGGAGGTGGGGGAAGGGGGAGATGTAGCCTGTTAAGTCCCACTAAACTTGCCAGTGGCACAAGGTGCGAGTTGTATGGCCGAGCGGTTAAGGCAGGGGAACTGTGAGCCTCTGCAAAAACAACAGCATGGGTTCAAAGCCTGCTTGCACCATGGTTCTGGTGATGGAACAAGTCTTCTCGGATAAAGACTATAAACCATAGGCCCAGTGTACACAAACGGCTCATGTGCACTATAAAGAACCCAATACATCTTTTGAGATGAGTAGGGGGTTACCCCGGTGTACTGGTCTATACATCTCCTTCTATGTGGACAGAAGAATGTAGCGCCTGTTTTTGGGCACCTAAGACATGACAGGACCCTTAGGGGCATAGAAAGTCTTATGAATGTGTATCATCTGGTCCACAGCACCTTGAGACTTCACTGTGTAAGGTGCTATATAAAATATCTAATTATTATTATTATTATTATTATCATGCTCTTGTTTAAAACTTACATTGCAAAATGCATTGATTAAACTAAATACACTGATCAGCTAAATGCACTGATGAACACTATGAGAACATAAAAATCTAATAAATTTCTTTTTAATGTTCACTAATGCCATATTGAATTAAAACCCAATAAAGCAAATCCTACTAGATTTTAGCTGATGATTTAATTTAACCAAAAAAGCAAACATTCATAAATTTATCCACTCATGTAAATTTGTTTAATTAAATGTCTAGCACAGAGGTACCTCATAAGCCACGGCCTTCATCTTTTTTTGAGAGCAATATATACAAATAGATTATTCTTAATGAGTGTAGTGAGATTAATTATGTGGCAGAGCCAAGCCAAAAGAGGCATAAGTGAAAAAATTGGAAAATTGAGTTTTTATAGATTTTACACATTATTATCTTTAACATTAAAAAAAAAATCAGTTTCATACGATGTTTCCTTGCTAAGTTATGAACAAAGTTCTAACATTTAAAATATAAGTTTTGAGAAAACAGACAGACAGACAGACAGACATTTTTGAAAAGCTGTTTATAGAGATGCTTTCCATGTCTAAAAATAAAACCTGACAAAAGAGCCATCAATAGATAAATCTCCTAAATTGATTTTTTAATCTATGAATGCATAGTGAATTATTCATTAAATCAATAAGTAAATAAGTAAATTTTAAACATTCACATGCAAGGTTGGAATATATCATACTATTTATGGCTAGAAGGTGAACTTCCACATAATACATAGTCCCAAAGTGCAGTCCCATGTAAGTGCCTACTATTCCGGAATCCAACCAATCAAATCGTGTTACTTTCTAACGCTGTTGCTACATCAAAATTGCGCACATAAATGAAAGTAAATCTAATCCAAATCTAAATACATCGACAACATAAAATATATGTGACATATGTAACAAAAGAATGTTAAAAATATAATAATTATAAAACAGTTATTATTTTTTAACTTGCATCTTGTTGACGTAGCCTGATGAAATCAAAATAGTAGGTGCCTACATGGGAATGCCATTTTACAGTGTTGAGATCACCATCTAGTCATACATAATACGACAATTAACCTAGTCAACATACGTATGCATCTATCTGCCGTGTGCTGGATTTGTTTGATTGGCTCCACTGCTACAAGGTGACACAAGGGGAGGATCCAGGAAAAGGGGAAACCAGGAAAAGGGGGGGGGGGCACACTTTGTGACAAGTGTCTAGCTTGTGCCAATCTTGTTGTTCCAGGCCCAAATCGTTGAATAGTATTTTTTTTTTGTGCATTAGTAAATATAATAATAATAATATGTGTAACTTTTATAGTGAATAATATTACATTCTCTATGCGTTCGAATGCTGAAAAAAAGTTGTAATAACTGTTTCTTAACTATTTAAAAAAATTTGTAGCTCTTTTGTACCAAACAGTATTTTCGTTTCAAATGTTTAGTATTTTTATTTTTAGTACAATTGTATCTTAATTAACACTGTCATGTATGTACTGTATCTGTGATACTGAACTAAAGCAAGTTTCCTTTTTGGATTCAATAAAGTATATCTTATCTTATCTTATCTTTTTTTAACTAAAAAGATGTGTTTTCAGCTATTTCTTGAAAATATCAAGACAAACAGACTTGCGGTCAGTGGAAGAAGAATTCTTTTGATCGAATCCCATGTGACCTATAAACAACCAATCAAATAGCAAGAATATACACAAGCGTTGTATAATAGTCCATATTTGAGGCATGACATGGCAAAACCACCAAGTTGTAAGAAAATTGAAAATTGAGTTATTGTTAAAATCATATTATGCTTATCAAAATGAGGTGTAAACTATCAAAAATCGGACATATATAACTGAAGTTATTGGACAAAATATACATAAATTTCCTTTGCATTTGTTTATATTTCCTGTTGTTTATTTGCTTATTTCTCAATAACTCCCTGTGCAAGAGTGGCATTTGGCTCAGTTGGTTTAGCTGGTGGAAATCACTGTGCTGTGCGCTGAACCGTGACTTACTCATGGTTCGATTCAACACCACGCCACTCTCCTTGTGTTTCGGCTGGAGGGTCGAAATACAAGTTACTAGTGCACGGTTTTTCGGATGAGACATTAAGCCGTTGGTCCTGTGGCTCATGTGCACATTCAAGAACGCAGTGCACTCTTCGAAAAGAGTAGGGGATTGTCTCCCGGTGTACTGCCCAATCACCACCATAAGGACCCCACTGGAAATAAGTCCACTTTGGACTTTCGTGGGTTATATCCTTGGTGTTCTACACCAAATAAATCAAATCAAATCAAATCTTGGTGGTTTTGCCATGACTAGCCTCATTTTAGGTTACTGTATACAATACAATGACCATTATACTAATAATTTATACAACTCTAATTCAAGGATTGTGTCCTTATCCTGCAAGGTGGATACAACATAAAATAGCTGGTAGTATGAATATCACTAATTGCAATTCAGTGATACTTCATACAGTTTATTTCATGAAACATACAAATCGATGAACACAATGTACAGAGGTCCAAAGTTTCCTGAAAATGGCGGGAGTCTCCTGATTTTTTGAGTCATCTCCCACCCTCCTGAAAAAATAAAATACATTTTTCTCCTGAAAATTTTAAGTGTCTCCCAAAAATATTCAGTGTGGGTCTTGGCCTAGCCTAGGAGAAAATTCAGTTGTTCCTTATCAAAAAATACTAGCTCTGCTCAGTGTTAAATACAATTTATATACAATAATATGGATATTTTACATATTGTTATGTACTTTTCTGTGTTCTGTTTTTATTGCGACGTGTCTCACATTTGCATTTACGTAAATTGATCGACAAAGCAGCCGACATAAAACCTACTGATTTTTCACTTCTACTTGGGACCTCAGAATGTACATTGACATGAAAAAGGTCATATTTACAAGCAAAGCTTTTTTTATGTAACATGACATTTATAGAAGAAAACAAAAATATAATGGAAAATTGAAATAGTACGTACATTTTATATTTTTGTAAGAGTTAAGTCTTTAGAGATACAGTGACATAAACATAATGGTAATATTATGTAGGCATCATGTTGAACACATAGACGTGATTACAACTTAATGATTTACTAGCCAGTTGTTTCTACAAACACAACATGTTTTATTTAAATATCTATCATTGGTATCTAATCCAGCGGCGTATTTAGGGTGGTGCTGAGGTGCTTGAGCACCCCCCTTTGGATGCAAAAAACAGTAAAATTAGGAAAGAAATTTTAAAATCTGGACCTCGAGCACCCCCTTAAGTGGAAATAAGCATTCCCCCCCCCCCACTTTTAGAGGGGAAGGGCTAAAATCTGACGAGAAACACAGAAAATCCACAAATTGGGGTAAAAATAGGGGTAAAAAGCATGTTTTTTTTTTGCTTCTCAGAATCCAACCCAGGTCGAGCACCACCCTTCGCCAAATCCTGGATACGCCCCTGTAATCTGTCTTTATGTTCAATAAAATAATCTTTTAATTATCAGTATTACATGCATCCCTCAATGCCTTCTTTTGTAGTTTAAGCAATCTATAGATTGGTAAGGTTTGTTAATCCCCATGAAGTTTCAAACTTCATTAGGACTAAAAAATATTTTGTTTGCCTTCCCCTGTCAAAAATTTACGGTGTGATTTTTTTCGACAACGATCTTATCAGCCATATTAGATTTTTAAAATGCCAACTATAAACTTGCTTTTCCATAAATTAGTTTTATTCTTGTAAATTGAATAAGTGTATAGAAAGAATGTTATTAGGAATGAAACAACTTTTACATGGCAACCAGAAATGGAAGTACTAAAAATTAACCAAAAAAACTTGATATGATTCATAATTTATATTATTTTTCAGGGTAGTAAAAAAACACACTCAACAAATTTTGTAGTTCAATTTTAGATTATTAACAGTCATGTTCCTTAAACAGCAACACTAATGAAAACTTTAAACATCTCTTGAAAAGGCATCTTTCTACTGAAACATGCGTCATAGTATTATTTTTGTAATGCAAGGCCTTACAGAAAATTTTATTTTGGAAAGGTGCTATATAACTTACAATTTTGTTTATTATTATTACACTCAGGCTTTAAGAACAATGTAATTTCAAAAAAATTAATTTTGATGACTTCTGATAATTTAATTAAATTAAACTGATTTATTATAATCAGTTAATAATACATTTTTAAATTTGTTATAAATTGAATAATTCAAACAATAAGATGAACATGGAAATTAAAAGACAATTTTCAATCTTACCAGCAAGCGTTGCTAATGTTCGCCATGTGACGCACTCTAAGTTCCAATTGTTATGACCTGAACAGACTAATGCAAAATAAATGTCAGGGAACTATTACAACCAAAGCACAGAAATTCATTTCACAAATCTATTTTTTCATCTGCTGACGACAATTGCTATAATTACTTGAAGTTTATTCGAATCACTTTACTAATCATCAAATTAAACAGTTGTATAATTTATATTTATGAAAAATTTACTAGTATGATGTCCTTTAACAAGAACAAATTTTCTATACTTCATTACTAAATGTGAGGTCTCACCACAAAATGAGTCACATTGTAGGAAAATCCAAAATTGAGTTATTGTTACCTTCTCATAGAGGATAATATAAGCTGTATCTATACTTTAAATGACATTTATTGGATAAGTAGATCCAAAGATATGAGAATTTGAAGTTTTCATATATGGAAAAACTGTTTTGAGAAAATCGCCCATAAATAAATCGGAAAATAAACAATTAAAAGACTATAAATCTCAGAAAATCTGCATGAAGGACAATTTCTTATATGAAAACTGACTAAGAAAGTATATTATAATGAAATATATGTACCCTAGTACTCATAACTGATTAAAACTGAATTTTTGAAAAATTTGACTTCAGACTTATTTTGGTTATTATCTCAATTTGATCTCACCTATGATGCGACTCATTTCGTGGTGAGACCTCACAAATATCTACAATGGATTTACAGTTTGCACAATTCACTTTATTATTAGGCCGGCAAACCCTAGATAAACTAATGTTAGGCAACCACACTAAGTGTGGCTCAGAGGTATTAACACCTCATTACCCTGGGGTAAATCCAAGGACACCTGCACAGTAAATAACTTACTGATCAATGAAAACAATGAAAGGTTTAAGAAGTTTTAAAAAATGACACCAATCCCTTTAAAATACTGAAATAATAATAATAATAATGTATGAAAGTGCTTTATACAATTAAAGTCGCAATCGCATTGGATTTAAAAAGGACTATTTTACCAAGACAATTGGTAATGTTTAAAATGGTTAAATTTTACCATTGTTCGCAATTGGATTATTTGGCATGGTTAATTTTACCACAAGCTATGGTAAAATTTGTAATGTTACTCGAGGCAATGACTCACAGGTGTACCCAATTGACCAATGAAGGCCATTCTATAATATGACTTGGGAAGTTGCGCTGTTCGCATTGGACTTTTCTTCTTGGTAAAACTAACCTGGTCAGATTTCTTGGGCAGGCAGACTCTGATAAACTAACCCCATGACATAGGTAAGTTTCCTTTTTCTTTATGGTTAGGTAAACTTCCTGTGCTGTTCGCACTGGACTAATTATGGGAAAACCAGCCAGCGTGTCAGTTAGTTTTACCAAAAAAAGTACAGTTTAAATCTAAGGGGCTCTCCAAATTATTACCTCAATAATTAGTATGACGCCTTATTGGTCACATGATATATGTGGGAGAGCAAAGCCAAGGCCAAAGCAAGCATAAGTTGTAAGGTAGTTTTACAAAATACGCAGACATTTTTAAAAAATAATATTTTTCAAATTTTATTTCAAAAACATAAAGTTTAAACATTCATTTAAATCTTTCATACTAGATTAACAATTTTCAGATAAATGATCACAAATTGTTAAAAAATGTAATTTTAATAACCCTCAAATGTAGTTTTCTCAAAACTTACATTTTAAATATGTACAGTTTTGTGTGAAATTCAGTTTTCTGGTATGGTTTTAGGCGATTTAAACACAATACAGATTTAAAAAAAACCTTGGGTGCATCGAATCATGTGTTTTTCCCTGCATTGTCTCTGTACACTGCGAAAATTAGGATTCAACTCAAAGACACATGCAAAATACAAGCATACCTGTAAGACTCCAACTTCTGACATTATGATTCAAAAAGTTTCAAAATACGAAAAATGTATCTGGTAATATTTGATTAAACCAGAGAGTTTGAAATGACTTATTAGTATTGGTCATGTTTTAAGACAATGGAATTTAGCATTATTTCCTGTTCCTGGTGATTAGTGGTTTTAATGACAAGCAATTGAGGGTTTTATATAAGTCTAAATGAGGCATGTCATTGCAAAACCACCAAGTTGTCACAAAATTGAAAAATGGAATTAATATCAAAACCGTATTAAACTTATTGTAAGCTTTATTACTGAGGTCAATTATCAGAATCAGAGTGTAACCAAATAGGCAAAAGTTTCCATTGCATTTGTTTATATCTCTTGTTGTTTGTTTGCTTATTTTTCAATATTAACTTCTTGTGCGAGAACTTGGTTTTTCATGCCCTGCTTCAAATGAATTCAATAGTTTAGATCCATTATAACTGGCCTATTTTTAACTGATCAATTTTAAATATGTTTGTTACTTGAAAAAAAAAAAAGAAAAAAAATTAGTCGACCCTCCTGTAAATGGACACCCTTGGGTTTAGGAAGTGTCTGCTGAGAGGTTACTGCTTACGAGAAGTTTGGTTGAAAGAGGGCCAAACTTTCAAGCCCAACGTTGAGTGTTTCTAGCCACCAAAATTTATATTTTATTAAATATCCTTTTAAAGAGCATTTGGTTCAATATTTCAACCATTTATAGTAAAATATTTGGCAAAAAAATTATATTTTTTGCCTGAAAATGCACAAAATTTTGAGTTGCTGCTTATGGAAGGTTACTTATTGTACACAATTTCAAAAAATTGTCCATGGCTGCTTATAGAAGGTGGACATTTAAGAGGTATTAAATGCACTGATTAGATAGGAAGTACATCGCAACTAGGCCTTTGAATTACATTTCATTATGGGAAGCCTCTGCTTACGAGAGGTATTGCCAAAGAGAAGATCAACTATATTACAATTAATTTATACCCATTAATAATGCCTGTTTAGTTAACACTACAGACATTTTTGGCACTGCAAGTCTAGGCAGAGACGAACAAGGGGGACCAGCAATAAGAAGCGATAGTTTCTTGTGGAAGTATATACTACAAATTAAATGGAACTGAGAAAAAACAAAATCTAAAAATCTGATTAAATCGCATAATAAATAACATGGAGCATGCGTTATGCACACTTAATTGATGGAATCAGATGACGCCGAATGGAGTCTTGGGACCAATAAATATGCATTAGGTTACAAAATAACCTCAGTACAGTAGCTCATTTACAAATTAGAAACAGCTTATAACTGAGATTGCCCCATGGTCAAGTGGTTAAGTATACTGCCAAATTGAAACATTGAAGGCATTCATGTAGGTAGGCATCATGCGTTTACAGTTTGAGTGAGACAAATCCATAAAACTCACATTTTTACCCAAAATTTCATTAATGAGGATTCTATTTCAGGCTGAAATTCAACCTTAAGCTCAGTCCAGACTTTCAAATTTATTTGACAAATAAATGTTCACATGCCTACATATGGTCATGATGATGTCACACCATGACCATACACGGATATATCATTACCATACATGGGTATCATCAAAGTTTTGTGTCAAATAAATTTGATAGTCTGGATTGAGCTTTAGCTTGTTAGGCATATTTTTTTAGATTTTAGAAATTACATATGAGGTGGTTGCTTATATCTAAAATTTATGACATGCACTTTCTTTGAAGGATCAAAGTGTAAGAGTTATACAAATCTCAGGGCCGTACCCAGCATTGAAAAACAGACGAGGCGAAGTATGGGGTTCACGTAGGATTACAGGACTGGAACCCTCTGTGGAGGTCAGTCCCTGTTAAAAATCCAAATTCTGAAAATTTCAGACGAGGCCACTGTCTCGTCTGCCTCATGCTGGCTACGGTACTGAATCTGAGATCTTTTAATAAAATTATCTATTACAGGTTAAACAAATTTACATTTAAAATAGAAAAAAGTTGGGGTGTTGCTGTCTTGTAAAAATATTTCATGTTAAAAAATTTTTAATTATTTAAAATTTGTGGGATTTTTTAGCCAGAAATCAGGATATTTAAGTAAAGATTTTTTGTCGATCAGTCACAATAACAGAAAGCCTTACCTTTAGAAAAAATTGGGCAAGTCTTGATATATTCAGTGTCATCTAATATACATTTCTCAGCAAACTAACCCGAAATATATGTACAAACAGTATTTCTAGATTTACTAAAAGGTCATATAAACCTTGAACAACAACTGTCCATAATATTTTATTTATCAATTTCTGCAAGTGTATTAAAGTGTCAAGAAAAAAGCATTCAACAGGTAATAATTAATCATATTTTCTATTATGCATGCAGGTTTTGCTTTAGTTATCAATATAATATTACGGAGGTTAGATTCTTTTACAGTAGAAAGAATAAAGATGATGCATAGGTTGATAGCACAGTAGATAGTTAAGCATGGATAGATGGATTAATATTTAGAATTAAGGGGGTGAATCAAAGCTAGGGAGAGAGGATGTATAAAGGGGCGGATACAGACTTTTGGAAAAGGTGGGGCTGAAAGGGGGCCGGAAGCGAGTTTTAGGAGATCCGGAGATGCTCCTCCAGGAAATTATGGCATTAAATGTCCGGAAATGGCCTCAGGAGAATATTGAGGTATCGATCGATTCTGGTCTTATGATTGCTGAATATTATCGTTTTATAGACAATGCTAATAAATATTGATATATTTTACTTTCCGAAAGGATTGGGGTGGAGCCGGTCTTAATATACATAATTCTTAAAAATAAGCAAGTTATTTAATTCAATTTTTTGTCAGATTAGCTTACAACCACCACATTCTACATTTTATTAAATTTTATTCATCATTTTTGAGATTGGTTGGATTGTCAGCCATTAAAATATAAGAATAATTTTGTACAGAAATTTGTATTTTCCCACTTATACAAAAATTTTCCCCGTCCGCTTATGGGAGGTGTCCGCTTACGAGAGGTACCAAATGCACTGATTAGATTAGGAAGAACAAATGGTCTTTGAATTACTGTCCGTTATGGGAAGTGTTCGCTTACAAGGGTTTAAATGTAATACATACAAGTACAAAAAAAAAAAAAACAAGTAATAAATGAGTCAACTAAACAGCTAAAGTAATATATTACATCTTACTAAAAGATCCAGCGTGATAAATCAATGAAGGATTGTTTACATAATCCTTTGTAACTGCTTATTTTTTCCTAGTTTTTTGTTTGAATCATTTATTTTAGTACCATAAGCAATGTACACAAAGTTCTAATTGGATATTTCCCAATGTCAAGTCAAAGTGGAATAATACAACTCTTGACCATCAGAAACTGTCAATTTGTTTATGATATATTAAATGTATTAATTACAACCAGCATATTTGATAATTTATTTCCTAAATAGTTATTCTATTATAATATTAATTATTTATTATTTCATCAGATTGAAGAGTGTATAAAGAATAATTTACTATCACATGTCACTTTCATCAATAAGAAAAAACTACCTTCATATTTAATAAAATTATTAATCATGTATTACATAAAATGATTCCATAGTATCCTTATAAGCTAATCTGGATTTTCAGAGCTTTCTATTCCCTGCTACCATTGATGTTTTATTTCATTCAGATTCTTCAGAGCTTCAGCCTCTGTTGCCATTCTTTGCAGGTCCCATAAAATCCTTTGCTGCCATTCTTGACAGGTCCCATGACATCTAGTTTTTATAGCACTTTGTATTCTTCGTTCTTCTTTCTTTTCTTATTCATCCACTTTTGTCCAAGCTTCCTATCTTCTACTCCCTTCATGGCAGGTCCTATGGCATCCACTTTCTCCAGATCTTTCTACCCTCTGCTGCAACTCTTGACAGGTCCCATGACATCTAGTTTTTATAGCACTTTGTATTCTTCGTTCGTATTATTTTTTTTCTTATTCATCCAGCTTTTTCTGTCAAAGCTTTCTATCTTTTGCTCCATTCGTAGCAGGTCCTATGGCATTCACTTTCTCCAGATCTTTTTACCCTCTGCTGCCATTCTTGGCAGGTCCCACGGTATCTAGTTTTGCCAGAGGTTTCTGATATCCGCTGCCATTCTTGACAGGTCCATGGTTGCCAATTTCTCCTGTGCTTTCATTTGTTTTTCCTCATTATTGGCAGGTTCCATGGTATCCATTTTCCCAAGAACTGTTGTGACGCACAGCAGTAAATTAGTATGTAAATAGCCACCTGTGCTTTAATATATGCAAGCTCGGTTACGGTCAATACACGAGCATTGTATTGTTCCTGGCAGTACCGTATGAGCCAGGGTAGCGTTAACAATAAAGTGTGCATGACTATTCCATCTTGTCTATTTGGCTCGTTTGTTTCGTTACTTGGCACGTTTATTTCGTCTCCGACCCGTAACAGAAGTGGGGGCTCGTCCGAATTGCCCAATACTCTATTATCATGAGTTTAGAGGAGATTTTGGAGATACTTCATAAGGGACCGTCGGAGGAATTTTTGAACAAGCTAACGAAATCTGAGCTTATTGATGTGGGAAAGCACTACAGTTTGCCGGTGAAGCATGCGATGAGGAAAGCTGAATTAACAAGGCTATTGGCTGAATATTTGGTAGATGAGAATTTACTGCCTGAAAGCTTTCTGGACAACCTACCCGAGGTACTCACCGACCAGTCTGCCGAAATTCGCAAGTTAGAGCTTCAACTTCAGTTACAGCAAGGACAGCTTCAAGCAGACCGTGTGAAATATGAAGCGGACCGAGAAAGGTGGAATGCCGAGATTAGAATGAAAGAACTGGAGCTACAGAATACGAAGAAGCAGGCCGACCCAGTTCGTTTCGAGGCAAGTAAAGTCATTCGTTTAGTCCCACCGTTCCAAGAGAAAGACGTGGACAAGTATTTTCATCAGTTTGAAAAAGTGGCCAATAATTTAAAGTGGCCCGTTGAACATTGGACTACATTATTGCAAAGTGTATTAAAGGGTAAAGCCCAGGATGTGTTTTCTTCCCTTTCTATTCATGATAGTTCAAATTACAAAAAGGTTAAGGCTACTATACTTAAATCTACGAACTTGTACCCGAAGCGTACAGGCAGAAGTTTAGAGACTATAAAAAATAAAGACACTTGCGTTGAATTCTCTCGTGAAAAAGAGATTCTCTTTGATAAATGGTGTAATTCAGTAGAAGTAAAATCTGATTTTGGATCCCTCAAACAGTTGATTTTAATTGAAGATTTTAAATCTTGTGTTCCTAATGTACTACGAACCTATTTAGATGAACGGAAAGTTAAAAATTTACATGAAACTGCCGTATTGGCCGATGAATATGCACTTGCCCATAAAACTAATTTCGGAAATAATTCAATTGACAAGAGTGAAAATTGTACGTCTTTTAATCCCTGTTTAAACACCAAGTCTGATGGTGTGGGTAAACAATTAAGGTTCGTAGCACATGGACTAGCATGTGCCTATTGCAAAAAATTAGGTCATGTTATTTCGGATTGCTTTAAACTAAAAAAGAAAGCAAATGTTTCGTCACCAACAGCCTTAATTACGTCGGATCCATTAAAACATTACCGCCCTTTTATAACCAGTGGGTTTATTTCTTTAGATGATACGGACTTGCATCCGAT
>JAOTQE010070525.1:0-17034 GCA_025631205.1 Nesometra sesokonis
ATATCAATATTATAAAATTGTCAAGCAAATACAGCAATCACAAGATAAGAATTGATCCCTTAACATGCCTGCGGACATCTAAAGACTAGAATTTTCTGGGGGACCATTCTCAGACCACTCTGAAACTTTGACTGTCTACTGCCCCCCACCCTCCTTTTTCAAAAGTTTGCATTTACCCATGGATCTCACATATTTCTGTGGATATAGTTGTGAATCAGAGTTTATAAAAATATTCTTATTTGATATATTTTTTTGAACACTATATAATAATATATTTGTTTGAACATTACATGTATCGTATATAAAATCCATTTTCTCAAAGTGTTTTCTTACACACAGAAGAGTTGCCTGCTGCGACCCCTAGCAAAAAAAGCAGTTACTGTTGTGCTTATTCAGAAGTGCCCATTTTGAAGGCAGCAATTA
This sequence comes from Nesometra sesokonis, assembly GCA_025631205.1. Lineage (NCBI taxonomy): Eukaryota > Metazoa > Echinodermata > Crinoidea > Comatulida > Antedonidae > Nesometra > Nesometra sesokonis. The sequence continues at coordinate 424 of JAOTQE010070525.1, forward strand.
TTCAAAGAGTTTTAGTATATTCAAATACTGTAGCCTAGTTACTGTAAATAGCTATTATATTAACACCAAAATATTACAGAATTTACATGATTTTTTTCAGACTGAAATGAAAGAAGCATTATCCAAAGTTCAACAAAATACTGCCACCACACAGCAACTAAGTGAGCAAGTGGAGCATTTACAGCATGAACGAACATTGTTAATAGAAGAACTTGCAAAAGATGGAATTACATCAGATGCATTATGGTATGGAACTTTTAGTAAATGTTTATTAGTCTCCCAATAGGCCAATTTATGCTCTGATTGTGCAATTTGTATAAAAGCTGGAGAATTTCCTGGAGAAACTAAATTCCGGGAGAAATTTTGATAATTCCGGGAGCCCGGGAGATTATCCAAAATACGTTGTTGGCCAAATAGTAAAATTTATAAAAATAAAAAGATTTGATTTTTTTTTGTAAAATTGTTTTAAATATGGAATTACTTTTCACTCAAAGTGTACAAACACTGATACTAATTTACATAGTAGGGAGGCTGTGTTTTAAAGAGTAATTTAAAAGGATTATTTCTAGTTTTCATCAAACTAAGCAAATAGCAGAGCTCCCAAGCCTTGGTGCCCAAGTCTTCAGGATTACCTTGGAGTCTCCAAAATTGTTTGCACCAAAAAAAACAACCTTTCTTTCAGAATTTGGATTTTCTTAATGATTTCTTAGTGATCTATCAATTATTTATAATTAAGTCAAAATATCTGCGCAGGTACTCAGTTGTACACGTTTCACACTTTATTTATTATTGACAAAGAGGTTTAGAGCTAGTTGGAACTTGTTCTTCACCAAATAATCTTTATTTATCTTCTACTTTCTGCATATTAATAGAAAAAAAGGCATGGCTAGGTTCTAGTTGTAAAGAGTTAATAAAACAGGAAGAAATACATGTGAAATGTAGGCCTAAACTTTGAAAGGAACTAATGGTTTTTCTGGAGCTCCTGTAACAGAAATTCTGGAGACTTTCAGGCAATCCAGGAATCATTCTTGCATTCCGATAATAACCCATCCATGATTGTTTTTTGTTTAAAAATTCAAATTTCCCAGTCTAAGTAAAATGTATTTATGATTAACCAAAAACAAATTTCTTTTGTAATCTCTGTATCTATTTTCATTGACTTTGTATTTGTTTTTATTTCACTCAAATCTTAGTAAAAAGCCAACAAAGAAGCCACATTGCAACAAAGAGAGCAGCAAAGAAGAAAGACTAAATGATTCTGATTTAGATGTACCAGACGAAAAGCTTGACATTTCTACACTCAGTAAGATAACAACTTCTTCTTTATATCTACATTGACTATTCATTTCATTTTTATCTCTCTCTTTGGTATTATTTCCACTGTTATCAGTGGCTAGCATAGTAAAGTTATAGATGGCATCCAAGTCTATTATCTATAATAATACTTTAGAGTCTTGCACAATCCTAATTTTTGTGCAAGATAAACTCCTTCAAATAGTAATGTACGGAAAAACCTATAGTTTTCAAATATATTGCAGTGTTTTAAACAACATATTTGGTAAAGTCGCTGAAAAATACTGATTTTATTCTCCAGTGGCGGATCTAGAGGGTGTGAATAGGTGGCTAACCACCCCCTTCATTCTCAGACAAAAAAATTAAAAAATAAGAAAAAAAAAATTAAATTAGGAAAAAAATTACAGAACGTTGACATTATTAAGGCCAGGAATCTCTATAAAGTGCCCAAACAGTTCCATTTAAAAAAAAATTCTTCATATTTTTGGAGGAGGACACCACCTCATATGACCATCCCTCCACCCTTGGTGCTATGCACCTTGCCATCCATCCCCGTTTTCAAAATTCTAGATCCACCACTGTTCTCCTTTTTTTTTATCTATATTGTAGGATTTTCTAGCATGGCTTTAATTTCTCATATGATTCTGGCCAATGTAGCTAGTAGCCACAAATCATTTCAGATAAGTTTGATAGACTATCAATTTGTCTTTTTATGTAATCTTCTAAGTACAAACTACTATGGAATTTTCAAATTGAGTTGTTAGATTGTTTGCATTAAAGTTAGATAAAAAATATTTTATTGATAAATAATAAATGAGTCATAAAAACGAAGGCACCAAGAATCTGGCCTAATAATATATGAATCAGACTACAATAATACGTAGCTTTAACATTGTTTAAATGTCAAGCATGGAATATGAAAATTACCATTTATGCTCAGAAGTCATTCATAGAAATACAGAAAAACAGGGATTACATTATTTTAATTGGTTGTTCTGTAAATGGTGGTTAAAATTATTGGCTACCAATCCTGTGGTCTTGTGTTTGAACCCAGCCTTTTAAAAAAAAAATAACTCTGTTAACATGGTAGATTATGGTAGTGATAAAGGTAGTTAACATGGTTAACCCTATAAAAACTACCATGTTAAGAGATAATACCGAGGATGGTCAGCAATGCTCTACAAGTATACATAGGAAAATACAGCCATTGTTTAGAATAAACCTTAAGGCATTAATAACATCAGCAGTGTAATTATATACTACCTTACTAGGTAGTTCTCTATGTTGCTAGGTAGATTTCTATGTTGCTGGGTAGATCTCCCTAGTAATTTAACATGGTAGATCTATCTAGTCAGTGTTATTTTTTTCAAAGGGGATCCCCATGATAAATTTGGTTTAAAAAACATGACATAGCTCTCATCGTCAAAGTGGTGGGAAGCTTGCAGTTGGATATGACATAAAATTAATAAAATATCTAAAAATGTAGGTCTGTGTGCATGGTATTATATTTTTATATGAGTATGTCGCCAGAGAGCTTTGTAATTGTACAACAGAGAATAAAAACCTATATATCTTCTGCTATTATTTCAATAGCAATACATTCTTCTCTTCTCAACAACTTTGACCTTCTTTAGTAGGAGTCCCATTTAAACACATTTCCTTTTCTTTTTTTCTATTTCACAAATGCTTTTCCGCTTGTAATTAAGGAACAAAAAATATTTGAGAGTGAAAATTATAGAATTCAGAGTATAATACTGCTATTATTATAATGTTTGGGCTGTTTCATTCAATGAAGGATAACAAATATGTATATAAATAGTGATATCAATTTCTTTAAATTCATGTACAGTAAATTGTTATTTTACATTTATGCTCAAACATAATTTTTGTTACTTGGAAATGCTGTTTATATTCTTTCATTAGTCATATTACTCAAGCCTGACTGACAAAAATGTAAAACAAAATGGGACCTGTTTTTTTTAACTCCCAATTTTTGAGCTAAAGCATAAATTATCTCAAGAATTTTAAGAAATATATTTAATTATCCTGAAAATTGTATGAACTGAATAATTTTATTCTAAAATGAGACTAGAAATTACAAAAATTACATGGCATTATATAGCATTTAATAGTGGCTTTACAAAGATCAGTGACCGATCAGTTGATGAACATAATTAACTGAGAAAAGATGAAATTTGAATCTACCAGGTGAATTACACAAAATACAGTAAAACGGGTATAAAATAAGACAAAAAAAAAACAAATTCTCAAAGATGGAAGGAGGCTAGTCCACAAAGGAAAATAAATGAAATAACAATTTTACAACAAATAATAATTGTTTTATATGGTGTAAAATTTTCATGCATCTTTCCTTGTTCGAGTATCAAGCACTAAAACAAAAAGGGTAGCAAATATCAAACCAAAAAAGAATTATAGAAATATATTATTATATGTATTATAAAAATTCTTCATATTTATTTAGGTAATTGAAATGCACTGTTATTTTTCTAAGAATTATAAAACTTAATTATTCATATTCTATCAAGTCGTCAGTCATCTGCTTGAAATTGTCGTTAACAGTTGTTTTATTGCATTTTAAACGGACCTATCTGCATGAAAGCATGAATATAAACAATCTTTGTAACAGATCGTTGTGTCCCTCTGTGGTTATTAGAGCTTACCGACGTTTACGTAGCCTCTCGTATTTCATGAATCACCCATTAACGTCTTGCATATATTATTGTTAGTTTGTGTTCTGTTGGCATTTCATATATTTGACATCCTGCTGTTTAGTTTTTTTTGTTTAATTTGTTAGGCTGTTATTTTTGACTACCGTATATTTCGGTGTATAAGTCGCACCGTTGTATAAGTCGCACCCCTACTTTAGACCTCGTCTATCAATATTTTTTTTATCACCTTTGTATAAGACGCACCTAGACCTAAGGCCTAGGCCTAGTTTACGCCGAAAATACGGTCACAATATTCGTTATTTTTAAAACATTTAGCAATGCATGTTTCTTTAAAATTATTTATTAACTATTGAATTTTTAGAATTTCATCATTTTAAGTAGAAAAACAAAATCTAAGTTAGTAATAATAACGTTTTTTCTAGGCTGAATTTTCACGCAAACAGCAACACCAAGGCACTCGACGGGACTGTGCCTTTTTATGACCAGGGAATTGTATTATTTTATTTAGCGCATTTTTTCCCATTTATTTGGGTAATTATTAATTTGCAAATATACCCAATTCCATGGTTAGCATTATCACTAAATTGTATTTAATTATTTTAATCAACTAAAGATTTGTTTTGAAGTTGCCCAGGGACATAGGCCTACAATAACCAGGAATACTTAAGCTGTGTATGAAGAATGTATCCAAGAATATCCGATCGTAACACATCAGGTACATGTTTGGACTATCGGGCCCATTCAGTGGACGATTGGAACCACTTTTAAACATTGGCTGGTCCCCATTCTATACTGTACAAATGGCCTAGGCCTGGGTCGTTGCTGGTCCCGGTTGTCTTTATTTTCAAAGATGTGAGGGTCAACCGCTCATCCATGGAGCATTTGTTAATTTATGCCATAATATAAGCTGTTTTAAGCTCTTGATTTTAGAAACACAAATACGAATTTTGCGAAGATTATTTAAATACAGTATACAGTAATTGGACCCGATCGTCAGTGAGCCCGATACGTCTTCTGTCATTCATCAGCAGTGAGTCTACGGTAGCCTTTAGAGGCCAACTTTACGTACATATCTAGTGCCTACGTTGATTTCAAGAGGGCATGCCATGCAAGTCTATTATTGGCAGTATTTACTAAAGTGCTATAATAGATACGCCCTAGTATAACAAAATGTATTTCTAATGGAATGAATGTTATAATTATTGTTCAATTAATTGTACTATTTGTAGTGTTACTGTACTAAATAATAATAAATTATATCAATAAATTATTATACGTCCTACTCCAGCGTCGTGATAATTGTGTCCATACTGAGATTTATAATCGAGTGTTTTAACTCATTCATACTTAGGCCTATATACTGCTGTCTCTGCATGTTTTTTTGTCTGTTCGTCTGTCCGTCTCCACCGGCGGTGGCCAGTCGCTGACACTCCCCGGGATTCGCTAACCTTTGTCTACGACACAACCGTCAATAATAGGCATAGGCGTAGATCAGATTGATCTTGAATTCGAACCACACAACATGCCGATGTTATTTGATGTTTTGTTTTTTGTATACGCATAATAAAAAAAGTATAGTTAAAATACCACTTGAGTTTGTTGCCGCGTTTCCGGGCGATGTCGTGTTCTTTATTTGTTTTTCTTGTTTCTTTTGGTTTGTCTGTTTGTCCGTCGATGGCGGCGGCCTCCGTCCCCCGAGATTCACGCCGTATTACAACCATATCCATATTTAATCAAATAGATCCAATAGATAAATAGGGAATTTTAAACGACCAGATTTGCTTGACCAATTTCAAATGTTCTGAAACATAAAGTTACTTAATTTTGATTTATTTAATGATTGACTTGGATGAAGTCCCACGATGTTAGTGATGACACACAAGTCTTAAAAATACGCGAAAGAATTTGATGACCATCCCATGTGTTGCCAACACTTCCTGCCTATATACTGTATCTTCAAAACCACCAAACAAAATTTTTTTCTGCCTATAATATTACTGCTTATTACTGTGAAAATGTTTCGTAAACGCATGCGATACGATGCGGCTTTCAAGCTGAAAGTTGTAGAGTTTGCCCAGCGGTCATCAAATAGAGCGGCAGCACGGGAATTTACTGTCAATGAGAAATTGGTGAGAGAGAGTTTATGAGGCGAAATAAACTCTGCCTGCGCCAAAAAACCAAAATTTCACAGAAACTTCCCCGAGATATGGAGGAAAAGGCAACGTCTTTTCAACGAATGATAATAAGGCAAAGACAGGCCAACAAGTACGACCTTGGACAAATGGGAACATGGACGAAACGCCGATGTTTTTCGACATTGTTGGTAACCGTACTGTAAATAAAAAAGGTGAGAAAACAGTACTCGTCAAAACAACAGGACACGAGAAGCAGCATTTTACAGTGGTCTTGGCGTGTATGGCCGATGGTACCAAACTACCACCAATGGTTATATTTAAGAGAAAAACCATGCCGAAAGAAGTTTTTCCATCAGGTATAATCGTCCAAGTCCATGAAAAAGGATGGATGAATGAAAGTGGATGCGTACAGTGGGTGGATAAAGTATGGGATCGCCGGCCAGGTCGCGTGTTAAACGAACAATCTCTGCTTGTGTGGGACATGTTCAGGTCGCACCTTGTTGACAATGTAAAGGATAAATTAAGAGGCGGCCACACAGACATTGCTTTAATCCCCGGCGGCATGACCTCCTTGTTGCAACCTCTGGACGTTTGCATCAACAAACCATTCAAAGATGCCATGAGGAAACGATGGAACCAATGGATGGTGAACAGCGAAAAATCGTTCACGGCAGCTGGAAATATGCGCGCCGCATCCTTGCCCCTCATTTGCCAATGGATCAAGGAGGCATGGGAGGGAATAAATCCCGACATAGTTAAGAAGGCATTTAAGAAGTGCTGTATCAGCAATTCTTTGGACGGGACTGAGGACGACATTTTATGGGATAACGACGACTACGAAATAATTGATTCTTCGGACGATGACGAGGACAACGATGACAACAATCCATATGACGACATGATTAACGAAGACGACTGGAGGGCAATCTTTGGGGACTCTGACGACGACGACTCTGAATTTGAAGGTTTTTAGATTCTCGACTTAGAAATTAATGGTTTATCCATTTGGACAAAATATATTGTATTATACAACTGAAATCATTAATTTTATTTGTATCCAGTTTCCAGAAAATGAAAATAAATGCAGTACACTTGTTTATCTGTGGATTTCATTCATTTTTAAGGGCACTCATGTTGTATCTGATCTCGGTCACATAGGCTTCCAGGGCCATACCTAGCATGAAACGAGGCGGCCGCCTCATCTGAAAATTTCAAAATTTCGGTTTTTTTTCTTAAACATAATATTACTTATATAATATATATGGGCCGTATTGACCCTTCGCATCGCCTGGGCCCGAGAGTCGCCTCGTCTGTTTTCTATTCTAGCTACGGCCCTGTACTCGTAATCGCCAATAGACCTAGTTTCTTAATTCCTACAGTCAGTGCCGTAGCCAGCATGAGGCAGACGAGGCCGTCGCCTCGTCTGAAATTTTCAAAATTTGGCTTTTTAAGGGGGACTCAACTCTGACCTCCAACAGAGGGTTCTAGTCCTTGGAATCCTACGTGACCCCCATACTTCGCCTCGTCTGTTTTTCAACTCTGGCTACGGCCCTGATAGTAGGCCCATAAGTACGAGTAAGGCTACCAGAGGCGGATCCGGGACGGTGTGGGCCGGGTGGGCGTGTCCAGGATTTCAAATTTATCAAGCAATAAAACTGTTCTTTGCGTGTATTTCGTCTATCTATGCATACTGCAGGTGTCTGTAGTTTGTATGTAGGCCTATCCTATTTTTTTTGGGGGGGGGAGGGCACACATTTATTTTTTAAGGTGTTAGACGGGGGAGCGCGCCGGGTGCTCCCCCTCTAAATCCGCCCCTGGCTACAGGCTATTAGAGTGTGAGATGAACAAAATATGCCGCATAATAAACTGCAAATTTCTAACATTTCGTTTATTCAATACAGTCTACATTAGGCCTATTTCTTTAATTTTTGCTTGATGATTTGCTTGTTGATCTTCTTCCCATTCACATAATAATTACATGGGATTTCGACTCCCCCTCCTTGTTGCCACAGTCCTCCCGGTGCTCCTCTCGCCTCATCCACCACTGTACCATTTATGTGTGTAATAGTCCCATCTTGTAGTAAGGGTGTTGTTATTTTGTCTGCTAATTCATCGGGAATATGACCAATCATGTCGTTTTCTATAACGAAAAGAAGACAGAAAATAACCGTAACATACCCACGCGAAAGGGTTATGACTGTTACATTACCATACTTTAAATAAGTTTCCTGAAAATTTTGAACAAAATGTATGCCATGAATAAATAAAAACAGTGTGTAGGCCTAGGCCTATATTAATAATAGGCCGATGTAGAAAGTTATCAATCGATTGAGTATCAATAGCAGCCGGTTGGTGTAAGTTTTAATACTCCATCTAATTTTGATAAGGGCTAATTTTGAGTCTTAATATGAGCCTTCTAAAAACTGCTGTGTATTGTAGGCCCAATGTCTGGCGGGCGTTAATTCGCGTGGTTACAATGATCCAGCGGGTGCGACGTCGTTTCTATTCTAGAAACGATTGTTTAAACGAAACTCACCTTTTGATTTTACAGCAATTGCAGTTGAACTATATGCGTTTTCTGGTTCAATAACGCAAACGAATTCCTCACCAATCTCATACTCGTAATTATAAACGTGATGACCCTTTATTTTCGATTTTATTGTGAGTAACTTTACAGACATATTTGCAGTTAACGTCACGAAGCGCACTACACGTAAGTCACATCGTCATTACGTGACCTGCGCATTTCGCGGGTTGGTTCATTTGCTATGTTAACGCCACCAGAACTTTAAAAACTCCAACGGACTTGTTTAAGTAAGCATGAATTCTTCAGTTTCAAGAATAATATATCTTGTAAAGTAGACCTAGGCCTAGACGATTTTGGCGAAACAAAAAGAGAGTGAATTCCATGAAACGACTAAAATAGTGCTACATTTTGCGAATTGAACAAACTATAATTTAAGTAGGGCAAGCCTGTATCACCATACTTAAGCAGGGGCGGGGGCGCAACCGCCGCGCCCCTATTATCGTCAAAACTTAGTTGCGCCCCCCCCCACTTATAGGTACGCCGGGTCAAAAATTTACCAGAAGTACCCCAACGGTCAAAATAGGGGTACCAGGGCACCAACATGGGGATGCCCCTTTTTAAAATTGTTTCTGCTCGTCAGGATAAAATTGGAAACCCCGCCCACCGGGACTAGACTGGAAAAGTGCGCCCCCCCCCCCCCTTTCGGCGGCCGCCTGGATCCGCCCCTGAATGGAGAAATGTATGGACCTATCAAGAAAATGGGAAAAGCAAGTGAAAAATCAAGAGATTTTATGTCGGCTGCTTTGTTGATCAAATTTGCGTAGGCCTAAACGCAAATGTGCGAAACGTCACAATAAACAACAGAACTGATTTTGCTCCTATAGGCTATCGGCCAAGACCCACTCTGAATATTTTTGGGAGACACAATTCAGGAGGAAATTGTATTTTTTCAGGATGGAGGGAGTTGACTCAAAAAATCAGGCGACTCCCACCATTTTCAGGAGACGGGGACCTCTGCTGTTCTTTTGGTAGAGAGGTGAGCGCATCAGGTCACGAATGAGCCCGGCCATGTGGAAATACAAAAATTCGATTCTCATTTTTTTTCTTTTCTGCGGACTATATCCACGACGGCGCCAGCGATCGTGTACCGGCCATAGAGTTGAATATTCAACTCTATGGTACCGGCACATCGTGCAGACCTCTCAGCGTGTGCGCCGACGCCATGTGGAAATACAAAAATTCGATTCTCATTTGTTTTCTTTTCTGCGGACTATATCCACGACGGCGCCAGCGATCGTGTACCGTACATCATCACTTTAATGTATCTCGTGCAGACCTCTCAGCGTGCTAACGCTGCACGACAATCGTGTGTATAACGATGAGCGAAGTCCAAACCTGACGCTTTCGGAATCGTAATTCACAAGCCGAATGAAATGCTTAATTTATACAAGTATAATGTGCTTTTTTAGCTTCACCAATAATTTTAGTTTTACAGATATATTTGACAAGATTTAAGTTACTTTGCAAATAGTTGAAATTGCATTCGTGAGTATTAAAACGTGTATTTTCAAGCTCGCGCAAATAAGCCAGGCCTCCTAAAGGCGGATTCTGCTGGGTCGGTGGGAGAGTGTTTTAACCGTTGATCCACTGCTAATTTCTGACCTGCCAAATTTTACGTTCGGTGTATAAGACGCATCCCAAATTTTGATATCAAAATTGCGTATTGAAGGTGCGACTTATACACCGAAATATACGGTAAGTTATGTTTATTTTTTGCTTACATTTGTTTCTTAATTGTTTTTTTCTTCTGTATTTTTATTTTTACAAATCAACATAAAAATCCTCCTAGAGTGATATTTATGAAGAGGGTGATGATGCTGAAGATGATGGTGGAGATGGATGATGATGATATTTATGGATGATGAAGATGATGACAGCGGTGGCGGCGATGTTGACGATAGTGATGATGATGACGATGGTGATGATGATGAAGGTGGTGGTAGTGATGTTAATGAATGTGGTGGTTGTGATGGTGATGATGATGATGATGATGATGGTGGCGGCGGCGGCGGCGGCGGCGGCGACGACGACGATATTTATGATGATGAAGGTGGTGGTGGAGATGGATGATGATGATGATGATGATGATGATGATGACGACAGCGGTGGCGGTGGTGTTTACGATATTGATGATAACGACGATGGTGATGATGAAGATGGTGGTAGTGGTGATGAGGGTGGTAGTGATGATGATGATGGTGGTGGTGGTGGTGATGATGATGATGATGATGGTGGTGGTGGTGGTGGTGGTGGTGGTGGTGATGAAGAGGGTGGTGGTAATGGTGATGATGGTGGTGGTCGGGGTAATGATGATGGTGGTGGTCGGGGTAATGATGATGGTGGTGGTGGTAATGATGATGATGGTCGTGGTGGTGATGATGCTGTTAATGATGTTTATGACAGTAATAATATATTGGATGTGATAGTGATGAAAATGATGATTAAGATAATGATGATAATGAAATTGATAATATAAATGAAGATGATGGTAATCAGATGACAACACTATAGTATGGTATAAATGATTATCATGAAGATAAAGATCTTGTGTGTACGAGTTGTTTGGCCGAGTGGTTAAGGCAGGGGAACCTTAGGCCATTGCCAAAACAACAGCATGAGTTTGAGGTCCACTCGCACCATGGTTCTGGTGGTGGAACAAGTCTTCTTGGATGACTATAATCCGTAGGCCCAGTGTACACAGACGGCTCATGTGCACTAAAGAACCCAGTACATCTTTCCAGATGAGTAGGGGGTTACCCCGGTGTACTGGTCAATACATCTCCTGCTATGTGGACAGAAGAATGTAGCGCCCGTTGTTCCGGCAGCAGGACATGACGGGACCATTAGGGGTGTAGAAAGTCTTATGAATGTGTATCCTCTGGTCTACAGTGCCTTGAGACTTTACTGTGTAAGGCGCTATATAAAAATCGAATTATTATTATTATTATTATTAATAATAGCGCTGCTCTTCGACAGCATTTAATTCGTTCAATTCTGAATAATTGAATGTGTTGTTTGTACACCACATTGTACAAATTTTAAAAAAAACATGTAAAATACAAATACAATAAACAATAAGTACAATTTAAGAAATGACATAAACCTACTTCAAAATATTACATTTATCATACTATAATGAACACGACAGTTACCTTGAAACTTGGGCGTTGAAGAGTTTAATAGACTTAGGAATTAATGAATTTTTAAAACAGCTGGTACGGGTATAATGGGATCCGAGACAAAGGAGAGAGGGGAGAAAAATAAACTCATTGAAAAGTGGGTGGGTTGGTTGGGAAACCAACCCATCCCACTTTGTTTTAATATTGATTATCAATAAACATGTAGATTTAGATAATAATTATATCCACAGAATTTCCCTATGTTAATAAATAGAATATTCTGTTCATACTTAATTAATCCCTTGTGTAAACTATTACATCAATATTTTCTTTATAACACAGTCTTAATTGATGAAACTAATTTTATGTGATACGAATATTGAAGAGGAACTAGGGATAGTGGTGTGTCATGGTTTTTAATGTTTTAGTAGCAAATGATGTAAATCATACATTGGTTTTGAAGTAGAAAAATATAAAAATATATTTTATGCAATTGAGTAAAAAGTGTTGTATAAAGTAATCAGTAGTAGTAGTAAAAGTAGTGTCCCTCGTTGGCGTGTTCCTGATTTTGATTGTGGAAAGCAAAAAAAATTCAATTATTACGCTAGTTTACGTATATTTGCCAAGGATAGCTTTCTTCACATGCACATGGTCAGATACATGTGGACTTTTTTTTTCAAAGCTAAAGGGCGGACAGATGCAAGACCCCATGACACCTCCCCTGCCCCAAAAAAAATCTGCAAGTATAATGGTGACATCAGCAGAAGTGATGATGTAGGAAATTTAAAATGATGATGGTGATAATAAAGATGGTGGTTCTTCTCCTTAAAAAGGAGAAGAATAATTATGAGGATGACGATTAAAACTATGATAGTAGTAATGGTGGCGGTGACGGTGTTGGTGGTGGTGGTGATTGCAGTGGTGATGGCGGTGATAGCAGTGGTGGCATAATCAGGATGATGATAACATGTTTATAATGTCCATATACCTTAGTAAGCCCTCTAACTATGAACATGAAATCACAGCCAGTTTTTATGGTGGTCATAAGCTATACTCAGGTTATGATGTATAGAGTAACTCATTGTTTTTATAACAACTCAAATTCTGGTTGGGCGTATATCAAATTCATTATGTCCTGCAATGGGCTTATATTTGAATCAGTACGATACTATAATGATTAAGATAAATTGCATAGAAATTAAGATGGAACGGATGTGTCTGAAATAATAAAAAATATCTTTCTACAATTTATCTACTTTTAGTTTACTATATGCACAAACTACTCTATATATTCAGAATAGATGTTGCAGAATAACCTGATTGAGATATGGATTTCAAAATATTTTATCATAATTTGGGATATAGACAATCAATTAACAGGCTCTATAATTAGATAATTTGACATATCATGGCAAATAGTGACAGACATTTACACTATTTTGATATATGCTCCCACTTACAGAGCTACTAATGCGAGTCTCTGTTCGCAAATTCACTTCTCCATCTTACTCTCAATATTACTTAAGCGAATCATCATAGATTTGTCGTAACACTAGCATGCACTCTTCTTGATCTAATGCATACGTTGGCTCGCAGCCAACACGATTCTCCGACATATATATTGAATCTTGAGTATGGGGATTATAATAACATAAATTTATATGATTAATATTTTGTGTTATATTACAATATTATAGCACTTGTGATGTGGAATATTTATCTGTATCACTTGACTAGGCTTAGTTCTTTAGCCGCTGCCTATCGGCCTTTAAATGGACTTTAGGTACAAGTAGGTTAGCTTCCTTCACATTGTTTCCGGTGAACAAGTCTGTTTAACTTAATGTTACAATTTGTTAACATATTCAGTAATTGTTTACAAATTTACATAACATAAGGAATGATGGAATAAAAAATACAACCATATTAATAAGGATAAAAACTAGTATAGAAGTATAACTTGTTTCAAATTAACCCCCCAAGTTAATAGAAAAAATACTTTACGAATAAACAGAACCTTAAAATATTTTAGCACAATGATTTCATGATTGGTAACTTAATGTAACCAAATGTCTTCTAAATTTATTAACAGTAACGAAGTTAATTGTAAGTTATTCAACTGTGCTAGACTTGAAAAGGTAATTCATAAAATTGTTTTCTTCTGAGTCTTTCATAAACAAAATGTAATTTATGAGGATTTTGTATAGTAGTAGATATTTTACTTGTCAAAATGTATTTATAAATAAATTATTTAAAAAAAGTGAATTCAGTGCAAAATGTAATGAGCATAGATCACCATTGATGTTTTTTAAAAATTTAATTAAATGACCCTGATAAGATTCGAACCTATAACCTCTTGCTATCAGGCTGTGTATCTTAACCATTAGACCACAAAGGCTTTATGGTTAAACAGGTTTAAATTACTCCAAAATACATTGTATCACAATACTCCTTGCAGAGGAACCAGATAAATTGGAGGTATGGCTAAAATTAAATTTAATCATGATTTGCTTTTAAGCAAACTGAAAAAAAAAACTAACAAAAACTGAGACAATAATCTTCAATTATAAGTCTTGCTGTTGTTTTGTGCACTGCATGTATCATGAATAGTCGCGTGGTTATGGCAACGTGTGTTAAAAATTTAGTGTTTCATAGCCTTTTTACTCATTACGTTTGATATTGCGTTTTTGTGTCAGTTTCGGGAATTTAATTGCTAAAAGTTACGCCTAATAAACTGCAAAAAAATGATTGGAGTCACTCTGAGTCACTAATAGGAAACCCCACATTAAGACGGTTATTTGATTCGCTATTACTACAACAGCACTCATTGGTACACTTTGGTACGCCATTGTCAAAAATATTATATAATATTAAAAAAGATTAAACAATTTCTACCAAATCAATTTAAATTCACTGTAATCATTTTATCAAATAGGTCGGTGACATTTAAATAAATGTTATTGTTTCATGTGGTTGTATTTTTAAAAAGTCTAGAATAAATACACTTTCAAATTATTAAACTTAATCAAAATGTATCTGACACCAGTGTACATAGCCTAAGCTTAGCATCTGGATTAAAATTTGTTGGTACAAGAGTTATGAATCAAAGGGGTGTATGCTCGCATTATGTTCATGGCAGAGAACAGCGTCCTTGTGTTGGAAAACCTTGGCTGATTATGTTTGTTTTTCTTATATTTTATGTGTCAACATTTTCTTTTTAAAGGAGTTGAGAGAAAAAGCATAAAGTTGAAAGAAATTTTAATCTTGAATTATTAGCCATATTATGTAATTAGTCCTCATTTTTTGCAGAAAATGTTTGTTGTAAAATAGAAGGTTTTTGAAATGAGAAGGTCAAATCTAGTTAAGGAATATTCTCTTTGCTGTCTCCGTACAAATGCAATATATTCACAGTTCATATTTTATTACAATTTCCGTCGCATACAGTGTTGCTTCTCATTTTGTGTAGTTTGATTTGCTCCAATAGTTATTGGCAATTTTCACTATGTGTTACGTTTTCAACTTCAGAATGAGTTTGCCAATGCTTCGTTGATTTTATGATTCATAAAGTCACATTAAAGCCAAGTGTATGATTGAAAACCAGCTTTCTGTTATGCTATATTTGTATTTTAGTTGTCTTTAATAGTATTCCCACTATAACATTTTTGCTAAATGTATTACATTATTGCCCTGTTTTGGAATAAATGATAATGGTAATAAGAGATACTTATATAGTGCTTATTGCTGATAAGGCTGTTAACGCTTCTCATTATTACCGCCTATCATTAGAACAGACATCTATGAAACAAAATCCATTCTACAATGTTGCAGCTATAATGACCACATTTGGCATTTGTACCTTCCAGGTACCCACTTATACTCCTGGTTGGAGGAATGCAACAAGGATAAAGTGCCTTACCCAAAAACAAAAAAAAAACGGTCTAGTTTTATACTCCCAACCTTGTGATTTAGAGTCTGAAATGCAACCACTGCTCCCTCCCATAAATGTCTGCAGCACACGTATAGCTCTCTTTTAAGACATACTGTTGCAGCTGTCTATAGCAGTTGTAACTTCCACATATCTACACATCTATATCATAATGCTTTTTTTTCAGAATGTGCTCGCATAATGATAAATTTTGTGCATGAAAAAAATCTTCAATAAGTCATCTTATCTAATGAAAACTCTACAAACATAGATTATTACCAATTTAGTAACAAAATAAATCATTGTAGGCCAAGTCGCATTTTTAAAAAAATGCTAGCTTTAGCCATGGATAATCACTGGCATCTACATATTCATACCACGTAAACAACTTCCTTCGGGATCACCAATTTGGTCTATTGAATATAAATCTATATTTTAGGTTAATTTTTGAAAACAGGTTTCTTTTTAATTCTTTTTAAACAACTTTTAATTAATTTCATCTTTCAGGTATTTTAGATTATGATTCTGATAACTCAGATGATGGGCTTGAACTTGAAGATGAAGATAAGGAATACTATAAGGACACGGAGAAGGAGTCTGTAACGACGGATGTGGATGAGAAACTGTCGGAGGAAGATGACGTCAAGGTTACTGTCAAGAGGAACATGCAATTGGGAAGGAGAACTGAGGTAAATTCTTTTATTTACTTCATGTTACATCCTTTCTCGATGAGGATGAGAACTATGCCATGCTTACTAATAATATTCTAATCTAATTCTATAAAAGTATAGAAAGTATAATGCATACTCCAAGCAATGAGATACATGCCATCATGACAGGATTCAATATTTCAACATAAATTATG
>JAOTQE010070536.1:0-17032 GCA_025631205.1 Nesometra sesokonis
CCGCCTTTTTCAACTTTTACATTTTTTCAGTCATAATTTTACTAAAACTGGGAGGGGGGACAATTGATGTCATGTCCCCCCCCCCCCACATTGAAAAGTGGGGGGACGTGTCCCCCCGTCCCCCACAAATCGACGCCCATGCAAAGGTTGTAACTTAAGGAAATAAAACAATACAAAGTCGATGCTACAATAGGACCACTATATATAGAGTGTTTTGACTAGTCTAGTCTAGTATCCTTGTTTGCGAGACTTACGGAGAGAAAAAACAAAACAATTAGAAGAGTCAGGAATTGCGGGAAAATTACTGGATATTATGCAGTATTTTGCACATTTTTATTAACTCATATTCATTAAAATATTTGAACCAATCGACAAACTATTTTTTCTCAACAGATACCCTTCAAAACTGCATGTCCCGATTTGATTTTATTCAAATTTTTCCATGTCATAAATTGTAAAATAATTTTGTTACATAGATAACTATACCACTAATGGATATATACGATTGCTATCTTGCATATATGTCGGACATTTTAAATACACAAAATTTGACCACTTTTACGCAAAAAAAAAATCGTGCCCCGAGATCTGGGTCATCTCCGTCACAGTAGGCCCCCGTACTTTAGACCTATATCTGATCTAGCCATGGATTTATTACTTATGACTAGATATAGTGAACGTCCACAGAATACATAGCCCCAAGGTGCAGTTCCATGTAAGCCCCTACTTACTATTCCGGAATCCAGCTAATCAAATGGTGTTACATTCTAACCATTGCTAACCATAGATTTTAACAGAGTTAGGCCTACACGGAACACTTTGGGCTATGTATTCTGTGTAAGTTTACCATCTAGCCGTAAATAATACATCTATGGTTCTGTTGCTACCGGAGCCATAGATAGGCCTAATGACAAAATGTGCTGAGAGTGATAGTAGTCGCCCCAACCGGGACTCGAACCCGGTTCACCTGCTTGATTTATAGACGTCTATACCACTCGGCCACTGGGACCTCTGTGACGAGTTCCGGTACGCATGTAAACAGAAATCAATTTGATACACTTCTCATTGTAGGTAAATCAGCTAGGTAGACCCTCAAACAAGATACTTTTTTAATAACTATTTATAATCAGAAGTGGTGTAAACCGCCAAGAGAGATAATCTAAAAAAAAAATCTGTGCCTTACCATTTGTGTTTCCGATAAAACTCTCAGGCTGGTCCGTTTTTCAGGAAAAAATGAACGCCCATCTCTCACATGCGAACGGGCCTGCTAGTATAACGAATGTCAAACGGAACTACACACTAGGCCTATATAAATATAATTCAGCTGAAATTCGAGGTAAACGTTGACGATATTGTTAACTACTTCTAGTATAACTTTTATATATTTGTTCTCATTTTCTCAATTCCGTCTTGCAAATCGCTGATACCTCATGTCATGGATATGAGAAGCAGCAAAAGATTGAAACGGGATCAAGATCAAAATAAGCACAATAATTCTGTTTAGTAGCCCCACCTAAATTAAATAAATCCGATGCACAGTAGGCCTATAAACAACTCATGTGTCGTTTCATGAGGCTAAATATAGAGGGAGGTTTCGCAACTTTACGAAATGTACTGTACATCGAAAACAGAACGTCACTGTCATAAAGTATTATCTTGCTTTGTAGAGGGCGGTATTTAATCAAAACCTCCGATACACAGTATAAACATCAGCTCAGGTGTAGTTACACGAGGCTAAATATAGAAGGAGGTTTCGCAACTTTACGAAATACAACGAAAACAGAACATCACTGTCATAAATTATCTTGCTTTGTAGAGGGCGGTATTTAATCAATACATCCGATACACAGTATAAACATCAGCTCAGGTGTCGTTACACGAGGCTAAATATAGAGGGAGGTTTCGCAACTTTACGAAATACAACGAAAACAGAACGTCACTGTCCTAAAGTATTATCTTGCTTTGTAGAGGGCGGTATTTAATCAATACCTCCGATACACGTCAGTATAAACATCAGCTCAGGTGTCGTTACACGAGACTAAATATAGAGGGAGGTTTCGCAACTTTACGAAATACAACGAAAACAGAACGTCACTGTCATAAAGTATTATCTTGCTTTGTAGAGGGAGGTATTAATCAATACCTCCGATAAATTGTATAAACAACAACTTAGGTGTCGTTACAAGAGACTAAATATAGAGGGAGGTTTCGCAACATTACGAAATACAACGAAAACAGAAGGTCAGTTATACAGTTAATTATTATCTTGCTTTGTAGAGGGCGGTATTTAATCAATACCTCCGTTACACAGTAAACATCAGCTCAGGTGTCTTTACACGAGGCTAAATATAGAGGGAGGTTTCGTAACTTTACGAAATACAACGAAAACAGAACGTCACTCTTTCGTTTTTGTAGGTTATGGGTTAAATGTTTATCCGATGATACTAATAACTGATGATAGTCTTAAATTAACGGTCAACTATAGACAGAACAACAGGCCGTCATTCTCGAAAGCGGAATAACTTTAGTCCAAGATTAAATTCAGATGTAATCTATAGACTAAAAATGGAATTCTTACAATAGGCCTAGTCCAAACCTAAACCCTGGACTATATGTGTTCTAAATTTTGTCCGCTGTTCTAAGGTTAGTCTTGGATTAACTTTTGAGAATACCATGTTGTTCGACATAAACATTAAAAATATGACGTATCCGTTATCGTATGTCGTTAAGTTGCGAAAACTCCCTATTTAGAAATTATTTTGTAATTTATAGGTATAATAATATTTAACCAAACATATAATACTTAACGATCCCATGTAGACCCTCTGTGCAATCCAATTAAAATAACATGATGGTTTCCATTAAATGCCATTAATTTTAATTTTCACACAAACCACAGCACGAGAGCTATTGTCAGGGGCGGAATTAGAGGGAACGGGCGGGGGCCATCTTTCGCGCGCCCCCACTATCATAAAATATGTACGCTCCTCTAAAATTTCGCCCCAAAAACAAGCCTAATACACAGGCAAGTTTTAAACAACTTTAAGCAAATAGTAAAAAAAAACGTTTTTCTTCTTGTCTTTGACACCGTTGACAGCCCATCACACCAAAAATAGTAGACGTTCCCTCTTTCACACAATCTCTGATCCTCCTGATTTAAAATTATTAAACAGTATCCCACCTCAAACCAATACAAAATGTAACACTGTTCATTACAATGCTACGACCACAACCATATTAGAAATAAACAAGGATTCTGAACTTTGCATTTGTATTCGCATTTTAGGTTCAAACTTTCATTTTATATCACTATATTAGGCCTACAGTTTTAATTGTCTGCTTGCGCGACGTGAACAATACGGAACTCTCTCTCCATGGAAAGCTCTTTAAATTTTTTTCTTTGCCTAAAATGTCTAAGTTTAATTTTGCTTTAAACAGATAAAAGATATTTATAGGCCTATATTTATTTTAAATTGTTGTATTATGTACCGTATATTGTACGGTATTTATTAATTTAATAGTAATTTAGATAACAGGCAAAACAAAATATCTACATTCGGATTGCTTGATTGATTACAATAAAAAAAAGTTAGTATTAAAATTAGTAATTAGTAAAAAATAAAAATTAGTAGTAAAATAGTATTTAATACTTAATTATTGATGCATGGACTCCCATAGTGCTTCTTAACAAGCAAAACTAGTATAAATCAAGGTTGAATACTCACGATCTTTGCTGCCAAATTCTGATTACCACAGACGGTCCATCACGGACTTGCCTAACATTACTATAGACTAGTATCACAAACGGCCTCCAGCACGTTCAGGTTGCGAGATTTGTAAGTTTAAAATCCATATCGGTTATCGTCGCGCTATAACGGTACAGTGGGCAATTCGTTCGTCAAATGCACAATATTCTTATTCTATTCTAAAATAACACTCGTCTTTTCCTCAGATGGTTCGACTCAGTTGTAAGGTGGTACCCCATATTTTGTGCGAATAAAATATCGCACAGTCGTTACGACCAGCTGACAACTGTATACACAAATTTTGAAAAAGAAAAATGCAGAGCAAAGTATAAAAACAACATCCAAATAAAGTTCTCATGTGATAAAATCTCTACAAATTCAATTCCCTGCTCAAAATATTCCCAAAATCTCATCAAGATCACTGTTAACAAAATTAAAATATAAAATAACAAAGGTCGAGTAATTGAAGATAATACAAAAATTTGCTTACTGAAGATAAAAAGGTTTCTCGACCGACCGAACCAAATTTTAAAAATGCTTCGCTTGGGCAACATGAAGATTTTTAGGCCTTACCATGTATAATCTCTGCCTTCAAATCTATTCTTAAATATGTGTAGGGAGGGAGAAGAAAAACTGTTGGGAGGGGGAACTCAAACAACATTCTAAATTAGGAAGCCTCTAGACTCTCTTGCAGATCATCCTGATGTCTTACATCTTCTTACGTATCCCGAGTCGAGGTTGCCGTTTGGGAGCTACAGTAGACCTTGCAACCAACCGTCTCTGTCCGCAACTTTTCTTACTGCCTTTCTCCAGCTTGAGACTAGTTCATTTTTCCTCCAATCTCTTCCTCTGTCTGCCTGTTGCTCTCTTTCCTGGTACTAAGCCTTGCATTGTTGTTTTGTTTATTGTCATTTTGTAGTTAATTTTCCCTCCCATCTCTTCCTCTGTCTGCCTATTGCTCTCTTTCCTGGTACTAAGCCTTGCATTGTTGTTTTGTTTATTGTCATTTTGTAGTCCATTTATCCTCCCATCTTCCTCTGTCTGCCTATTGCTCTCTTTCCTGGTACTAAGCCTTGCATTGTTTTAGCAAGCTCAGTTGATTTTGTTATGTGACAATGAAACTTCAGTTTGCGTTTCTTCAGTGTAGTCAGTCGGTCAAAAAAACGGCCCAATGATTTGATTAACCTGGTCGATTACGTCATTATGATCCTTATATAAGATTCCGAGTAGTCGACTGAAGCATCTTGTCTCAGTGGCCTGTATCCTCTTTTCAAGATCTTTTGTTATGGTGCATGATCCGCATTTTACAGGAAAATGAAAATGAAGAAGACTAAGACCGCAAGAGTCTGATCTTTGACGGATCATGGTGATTTACTTATTTACTGTCTCTAGGTTTGTTTCGCCAATCTTAATGTCTATGCCTTTGGTATTGGTCATCAGCTTTGTCTTTCGGGCAATCTCCATGCCATATGTTGCCGAGGTCACGTCAATTCAAGTCGTTTCACTTTTTCTGATATTCATCTTCTTGTCCAACTAAACCATCCATTCCATCGACAAATGCTAGATCTTTTTGATCATGCACTGCATCAGCCATGACCCCCTCAGCCCTGCCTGACGCCAACTGTTGTCGGATTTTGATTTAAACTTTTATAAAAATATTTGTTACTTTCTATTGCATTAAAACAAATTTGGGTTTCTCCGGCGCAACTGGATTCTCTTCTCGATAACAAATATAACACTCACCCCCTTCATCTGGGGCCATAGTTCTGGTCCTGCTGCACGTTCTTACCATTTACAATTGAATAAATATTACCAGTGAATAAAACAATATACTATTTTGAAAACGTGTTCTACATAATTTTTAAAAAAACTGAATACCTATGTTTGACAAATAACTATAACACTTAAACCTTTTCAACTCTTGTCAATAATCAAGATTTAAACAATATCTGAAAGGATTTCATTCACAGTGGCCTTGATTATAGTAAATAATATATCCTACCATCGAACTATAAACGACGAAAGTGAATCACAGTCTACCATAAATATTTGCATTGTTGGTCTATTAACTTGTTGATTGGTCTATAAATGCTTTCATTATTACCATTAAAGTATTAACTCATTATTTGGTATAATGTAGCAAGTAGTTCTGTGACGTCTGTATAGTCATACCATTAGTTTGTCAATCTGTCCATTTTACGGTCTGTCTCCAATGTTTAACACGCTGTGTTACCATGTTTAATATATCTTAAAAGACAAAATGATGATCAGAAACCTTTATATAGGCCAGACCTTTATATGAGCCTACACTCTTTCGAGATACAAAAGAGTGTACTTTAGGTAGAGGCGTGAGACAAGGCTACTTCTGTCACCAGTATGCCTATTGTTTAACATCTACACAGAGGTCATGATGGCTGAGGCTTTACTGTGAAAGGTGTCAAGATCGCTGCACTCAGTAAGGTTTGCAGACGATCACGATTCAGTATTAAACAGCCTTGCATCAACCATGATCCTCTCAAGATGTTGATACAAGGCTGTCTTCTGTCACCAGAAGGCCTATTGTTTAACATCTACCCAGAGGCCATGATGGCTGAGGCTTTTACTGATACAGAGGAAGGTGTCAAGATTGAAGGCCTCGGCTGCATTCAGTAAGGTTTGCAGACGATCAGGCAATGCTTACAAATTCTGAGAGGGACCTTCAAACAGTACTAAACAACCATAACAGAGTAGCAACAAATGGTATGACAATCAACAAAGAAGGCGAAGGTAATGAAAAATAGAAAGAGAAAGGAAGTATGAAAGACTGCAGCGAGTGGATAAGTTCAAGTATCTGAGTACAGTTATCTGAAGATGATTAGACTGTTTAAAGAAAATCAAAACCAAAATTGCAATGGCAAAGAAGTACTCAATCAAATGATTTTGAGTGTAACACCGTATGGCTCCGAAACATGTGATAAAAATAGTGGAAAGGAAAATTGAAAGTTTGGATCGGCCAATGCGTGAGACATCCCCCACCGGCGATGGTGTGCCGCATATTTTTTCCAGATTTCGATCTGACAAGAACAAAAAAGGGCAATTTGTCAATTTTTTCTTAACGGCCACTTCTTTAGGGTCGGTTTTAATAATAATAATAATAATAACAATAATGTGACATTTATATAGCGCTTATTGCCAAGGCCTCTAAGCGCTTCACAATTATTACCCCTAGTCATTGGGACAAACACCTATGGAATACAATCTATCCCATAATGCTGCAGCCGTAATCAGCGCATATGGCATTTGTACCTCCCAGGTACCCACTTATACTCCTGGGTGGAGAGAGGCAACGTGGATAAAGTGTCTTGCCTAAGAACACAAACAGCCAACCATAGTGAGTCTCGAACCACCGACCTCGTGATTGGAAGCTCGAAACGCCACAGCTGCGCCAACTGCTTCCACGGTTTTACCGTGTTTTGCTTTATTATTAGTGAGGTTTCGCAAAGTTACAAAATACGAAAATGAAAATGGTAGTGGCATTTAGTTCAGTTGGTTTAGCTGGTGGAAATCACTGTGCTGTGCGCTGAACCGTAACTCACTGGTCCATGGTTTGATTCAACACCACGCCACTCTCCTTGTGTTTCGGCTGGAGGGTCGAAATACAATTTACTAGCACACAGTCTTTCGGATTAGACGTTAAGCCGTTGGTCCCGTGTACAACATGGCTCATGTGCACTTTAAAGAACGCAGTGCACCCTTTGAAAAAGAGTAGGAAATTGTCTCCCGGTGTGAAGGACCCCACTGGAAATAAGTCCACTCTGGACTTTCGTGGGTTATTCTTAGTGTTCTACAATACCGAATAAATCAAATTAAATCAAAACGTCATAAATTATTGTCACGTTTAGACAGAACACCTTAAAAATCTGTCACATTTGGTGAATATTTTAGGACGATCATCAACGATTCGTAGGTGGAACTTTTGATGTTTGAACACATTTAGCACCTTTATAAAATTGAAGTGTGACGTATCCGTTTTCATATTTTGTAAATTTGCCAAACCTCATACCTGAGAAAATAACTCTTGGGCGACAATGCGTGAGAATTCAACGCAAGAAGAAAAGTAGCAGGCAGTTGATCAGTGATGTATGTCTGTTAGTTATCCAATTGGTATGTCTCCTATCGATCCCACAGTTTGTCAGTCTGTCCATTTATAGTCTTCATTATGTTTAGCACGTAATTTTACAATATAGCAAGCAGTTCCCAAATGATGTTTGTTAGTCTGTCCATTTTATAGTGTTCATTATGTGTAACACATTATTTTACAAGTTAATATAGCAGGCAGATCCTCAATGATGTTTGTTAGTCTGTCCATTTTATAGTGTTCATTATGTGTAACACATTATTTTACAAATTAATATAGCAGGCAGATCCTCAATGATGTTTGTATGGTTTGTCAGTCTGTCCATTTTACTGTCTGTCTCCATTTTCTTTAACACGCTATTTTACAATATCTATAGACAGTTCCTCAGTTTTATAGTCTGTATCAATTTTGAATATTAAAGACGTTATTTTACAATATATAAGATGGCAGTCAGTTCCTCAATGTTTGTTAGTCACCCATTGGTTTGTCAGTTCGTCCATTTTACAATCTGTCTTTATTTTGTTTAACACGCTATTTTACTATATATAATGTAGCAGACAGTTCCTCAGTTTTACAGTCTGTATCAATTTTGTGTTTAAGACGTTATTTTACAATATCCAATATAGCAGTCAGTTCCTCAATGATGTTTGTTAATCATACCATTGGTTTGTCAGTGTCCATTTTACAATCTGTCTCCATTTTGTTTAATACGCCATTTTACAATGTCTAATATAGCCGACAGTTCTTCACGACGTTATTTTGCAATATCTAGGATAGCAAACATTTCCCCAGTGATGTCTTCACTTTGTTTAACACGCTATTTTACAATATCTAAAATATAGCGAAAAGGTTTACTGTGTGTCCATTTTGTTTAAGACGTTATTTTACAACAACTAACATAGCAGACAGTTCCTCAGTGATGTTTGTTAGTCATCCCGCTGGTTTGTCAGTCTGTCCATTTTACAGTCTCCACTTTGTTTAACACGTTATTTTACAATATCTAACATAGCAGACAGTTCCTCAGTGATGTCTGTTATATTTAATGTGGGAGGCTGTTTCCCATTCATGTCTTTCCGTCAACTTATTCGGTGGTTAATCGCTCCTATAACAGGGCTAAATTACAAATTTTCTTTGCTGAATAAATAGCAGTTTTAAAAGATTAGAATACATTTCTATCGGTTAGTAGAAACAAGTTATAAAACCTAAAAGCTTTCTATACTGTACCAGATCTTAAGATGACTATGACATCAATATTGGACAAATAATACTGAACAAAATTTAATGAATAGACTGAATTAGACAAACAACAACGCTTTTCAATGCATCTGTTGAATCTTTGGAAACGAATTTATTTTTATACAAAAAATCAAATCACTTAAATGAAATTCTGATATATACGGTATACAAAAGATGTACTGTATTATTCTCGACCAGACCATGAATTACAATTCCTAAATTCATTCTCAATAATTAATCATATTTAATGAATATATTATTAACAATACAATTTATTTCAGTATCTTTTCTGGAGAGAATAGCATTTAGCTGTTGGTTTAGCCTTGTGTTTTGGCTGGAGGGTCGAAAATACACGTTAACAGTGCACCATCTTTCGGATGAGACGTTAAACCGTTGGTCCCGTGTACAACATGGCTCATGTGCATGTTAAAGAATTCAGTAAAAGTAGGGGATTGTCTTCCGGTGTACTGCCCAAGTACCACCAGAAGGATACACTGGGAATAAGTCCACTTTGGACTTTCATGCTTTGGTGTTTCCACAACACCAAATAAATCAAATAAAAACTCTAACATGTATATACAATTCATGGCAGTAAACATTGAATTACAAAGTGATTAGTTATGCTGTACATTACATTACATTAATGTTATATACAGTTATTAACAATGACCAGTAAATGGACAAAATCAACAATCAAATCATAGCTATAATTAATAAACAAGATATATTACACTAGTTTACAATTATACTACGAATTCCAAAATATACAGATATTTATTTACAATTATGGCCTTATTTGCTGCTATATAATATACACAGTTTTCAATTTAGATTAATAATGTTCATGCTAATTGTTTATTCATTAAGTAGTTTAAACATAGATGATATAGGGGGAGCTACAGAGTCTTGTCAAACACACACACACAAAAATTACATTTACACATCTGTATATATGCACAAATATGAAGATTGAGAAGACGATTCTGATATTACAAATTATACAAATTGATGGTATAGGAGAACACTGGAGATGTTTAACATCGACAAACAAAACATCACACAAAATTATAAATGAGCTATACATTGATATTTTTTGTAGTCCTGGAATAACTTTAGTCCTGGACTAAAGTTAGTCCAACTGTCGAGAATACGGGCCTTTGACCTTAAAAAATATACAAATACATGGTATAAGAGAGCAATGGACAGGATTATCATCAGTACAAAAACGAATCTTAAAATAATTGAGTTATAACCTGGTATACATTATACACTGGTATACATTACGTTATAAACAAAAACATCAGATTGTGAAAAATTATTTCAACTTTACAAAATTATATAGCATTATGATTAATCGACATAACACATTACAAATATCTACAGATTATCTAAACAAGATTACCTGATTTTACCAAACAGTTTTATTTGCATAGTAGGCCTATCTTATATTTAGAATAAAAACCTTTATAAAAAAAAAAATTAGTCCAATTTTATAAAATGTCATTCCAACTTTACAAAATTACATAGCATGATGATTAATTGATATAACACATTACAAATATCTACAGATTATCCAAACAAGGTTACCTGATTTTATAACAGTTTTCATAGTACAGCATCTTATTTGTTGAATAGTACAACTTAGTATTTTAGGTATTTCTTTGTAAATTTGCCTTATACTACAGCATCTTATTTTGGGGTCCAACCATTTTTCCATTCAGCACTTTATCTCAGTTTCCTATGATCTCAATTTAATCCCACTATATATTATGCGACTCATTTTGTGCTGAGACCTCACAAATATCTTAAATGGCCAACATTATAGGTTTGTACTTGGGCAACATAATTTTGAAAGGCCTTGTATTATATTTTGAAAACATTGAAATGTGGCTTCTTTTGATTATTTAAAAAAAATCATCAATTTTTTTGTTTCTTTTACTAAAATTGCTACATTCAGGTTTTCTTCCCATTTCATCATAATTATTTGTATTACAAAGCTTGTTTTTGTAATTATCTTATGAAAAAAAAAACCCACATCCACTTTTAATTACTACGAAATCCATAATTGATACAAACAATCTTGTATACAAAACATTAAACAAATCATGCACTTGCTTTTTTTTCATGTACAAGATTTACACATCTTTCTCCATTTTCATACCATTTTTTTTCTACTAATACACAAATTTATCATCGGTTTAAATATATGAATTTCTCACTATATTTAGAAGACTTCTTCGTATGACTATGGGTATTTTTTTAATCAGTCCTCCACTAACATTTGCCACATATTTTTAACTTTTACCAACCTGGGGCAAAAAAATTTGCAAAATACCTTCTCGACCATTTATTTTTAGGATAAAAAAACCTATATGTTTTGATGATTTTCATATAAAATCAAATACAACTTTCATTAACAACAAAAGAAGAAAAAAAATTGAAACCTAATAATAATGGCTTGGTAAGTAAGACATGTCTAGTCCTGTCTCCAACTGCATTTTATCTTGCTTTTTTAATTTAGAAACTGTGTTTTTTATGGTTACGGTATACAGTCTATAATGAATTGCCTCTAGTAGAATCATATCTAGAATTGGAATTGTGTCCTGTAACTTAAGTAGTGGTCACCCATAAGTAATGGTCACCTGAATGGCATTACAAATAATGTCAAACTCCGCATGTCCAAAATTATAAAATCATAGTTCTGGGAATTCTTCCCAGTCAATCATTGGCAATGTGTAACATTCCTAACATGTTTGTACAGGTATCCTGCAAGTGCAATACCTGGTATATGAATTGTTTCTGACATTCTGTGTCATTGTTACTTTTACTGTTCACCGGAAACTTTGATTAAACTTCAGAGTTTCCTATTGTCAACTTAAATATATTCTTGAAACAGGTCAACCTGTGTTCTAATTGAGAAATTTCGTGAAACATATTCTGACAAAAATGAACTTTCAGAAGAAATTTAATAATTCTAAAAGCCTAAAAGCAAATTCCTTAAGTTTACTGTCCTGGGAATATAGATACTCAGAAACTTGCACACATAAACTGATACAAACTATACATAAACAGCATTGCAGAATTATCCATCAAATTTTAAAACAAATCTTTATTGGACATGATGCTCACCTTGTTATAGCCTGTCTCACAGGCCTTACGGTCGGGTTTATTCACTTTTATTGCTTTATTCCTTTTAAGGCGCTATTAACGTCCCATACTCACTTAGCTTAGCTGTGAGGCCTGTTAAAATGATTCAAGCGTGACGATTCGCACCCAATATATGGGTGTAAATCGTCATGCTTGGCTTGATTGAATTAAAAAAATCATGTGATACCATTGCCATCCCTCTCTCCTATCAAAGTTTGGCGTTAGCGAAGGCCTTCATGCGCGGCTACACTGCTTGGGTCTACCCATGGAGAAAAGAAAATCCCTAAGCCTAGGCGACGTGATGGACGATTGCAACTGCACGAGAAATGAGAACTGAGTTTTTTTTAAAGAATAGGACAAAATTACATTCGTAAGAATACTTTTCAGGTATAATTTGTTTGCTTAGGTCATTCACTCAGAAAGGAAGCATTGTACTGTAAACATATTTCAAAACCGCCCACATGCCAAATATGGAAGGACAAAAGACATATATGAGCTCTTCTGTTTATAATCTGTGGTTGGATATATAGCCAAGGTAAAATAATATAATAAGATGATTTATGAGCATTGAGTCACATTTCTTTTTTTATATTATATAATAGCAAAAAAATACTAAGAGATTATTTTGAAATTCCCTTTTCATGTTTGGAAGGGCAATGTGTTGGCTTATAATAGGAGGAAAAAAATAATAATTTTCATAACATGAAATTTTTTTTTCATGACAACCATTTTTTTTTTTTCAATCAAAAATGTGAAAAAAAGCTACTTTTTCAGCAACAAAATCTTAATGGATGTGTTTTTTACACTGGATTATAATGTATTTTGTAATGTAGTGTAGTAGTTATTTACACACGATGAATAAAAATATAAACAATTTGGATCATTTTATAAGAAAATAAACGCATAATAACATTTGTTGGTAAAATTGTAAAAAAAACCCCAAAATTTTCCAAAAATATGTTTAAAATATACAGAGGACAAGGTTTGAAAGATGTTTTTGCGCAATATTGTGACTATTTCAAAGTTGTGGTATAGGCAAATA
The DNA here is from genome assembly GCA_025631205.1 of Nesometra sesokonis. Taxonomy (NCBI): domain Eukaryota; kingdom Metazoa; phylum Echinodermata; class Crinoidea; order Comatulida; family Antedonidae; genus Nesometra; species Nesometra sesokonis. The sequence goes on from JAOTQE010070536.1 coordinate 13,289, forward strand.
TATCTAAAGAATAATTTTTTATGGCCTGGTAATGCTGGTCTCACATCATTTAAAAACATTTCTCATGCAGTACAAGAGAGTGGTGTTGTTTATAGTCATGTCAAAAACTTGAAATTGTCAGTTTTGAACCCATAATTTAATCTCCATCTGTTACTTGTGATAACTTATTGGATTCCGAATCTTTCTCTTAAAACATCTACAATGTCATCCTTGCCCATTTCTGTTAAATTTTTCATTACTATTTCTACATGGTTTACATCACTCTTCTGCATAGCTCTCCATCGGACAAGTGTTTCAACTGTGGCGTCTGCAGGCTGACATGGAAATTTCATCACTATGCCGGAGAGTTTGTTTTTTGGCATCAACTTGCAACCGAAACTCTGCCAATCTGCATCCATCATTTCAGACGCAATTACAATGTCTATGTCAAACATGTATCCTGTTAAAAAATAAGGAAACAAAAACATATCCAGATACTTCTGATTGTAAATTTTTTAAAGTAAACATAAAATTAGTGGAATGAGCTATTCTCATCCCACTAAGCTATGCATTGCGTGGTAGGCTGGCAATTTTCTTTTTTCTTTGCTTAAACTAAAGTAAAATCTAAAATCATTACAAGATGAAAATCACTGAGGAAGCAGCTTGAAATATTTGTAAAAAAAGGTTATTTTGCATCCTGTTTATAAATAAGGAAATACTTTTTCATTATAAGTGCTGATGTTCAACATACTACCTTTGGACACACGCACGTACGCGCGCACGCACCCACGCACACACACATAACCAAAGAGAAAATCTGCTGACAGTGAAAAAAGTCTCCCCAGCCGGGAGTCCAACCCGCGTCTTCTGCTTGATATGCAGACGCCTATACCACTCAGCCACTGGGAATATGTGGAGAGTTCAAGTTCGATTAGAATACAACTCTTCTCACGCTCAACATCGTACATCGTGACAACACTAGTACTCCAGTACGCATGTAAACCGAGATCAATTTAATACACTTCTCATTGTAGATAAATCAGCTAGGCGGGACCTCAAACGAGATACTTTTTATAATTAATTTTAATCAGAAGTGGTTTTAAACCGCCAAGTAGATATACCTTGTATATTTATATACAGAAACGTAAATAATGAGAAAATCTGCTGAGAGTGAAAAAAGTCACCCCTCTGGGACTCAAACCCAGGTCTTCTGCTTGATATGCAGACGCCTATACCACTCAGCCACTAGGACTACATGGCGAGTTCAAGTTTGATTAGAATACAACTCTTCTCACGCTCAACATTGTACATCGTGACAACACTAGTACTCCGGTACGCATGTAAACAGAGATCAATTTGACACCCTCCTCATTGTAGATAAATCAGCTAGGCAGGACCTCAAACGAGATACTTTTTATAATTAATTTTAATCAGAAGTGGTTTTAAACCGCCAAGATACCTTGTATATTTATATATAGAAACGTAAACAATGAGAAAATCTGCTGAGAGTGAAAAAAGTTGCCCAACCGGCTAATTCATATATATAAATTAGTATCATTGCCTCGATTGGATACTGTGATCACAAACTTCGATGATGTCTACTTTAGTAAACCTACTGCGCTTTGAACAAATTTGGTGGACATGTTAATACTATAAATCATTATTATTATTATTATTATTATTATTAAGATACACTTTTCTTATTCATTTGTATTTTAATTTTATTTATTTGTTCATTAAGCACCATTATGTCAATTCCTAGAATATTGTAGGTGGGTAGATCTGTCTTCTTATTTTTGTAAGTTGGTTTTATTCCAATAAATGTGTAGTAACAAAGTGTTTTGACTTTGGTATAAACATAATGCAAATTCTGTTGTTTAAAATTACTTCATATGAAATAATTATGGTTTTATGGTTTGTTTGCTTTAAATGTTACTTGATGAAATATCAGAATGCTAAACCAAATTACACTAACTAACCTGTGGGTTCTGTTTCCCTTTGCAATGCAGGCAAACCTTCTCCAGACTCGTCTATGTAGTTATGTCTTTGACATACACTTTTAGCAATAACACTAAGCCCATGGTCTTTCAAAGCATTTACCATAATTGGGATTTGTCTTTTTGGATGAGCATTCCGCCACATGACTAATACTTTAATGATGTTGTCTCCTTCATCTCTATTATTTGCCCATTTGCTGATCCTAGCCCATAGTAATCCAAGGCGGACTCCAAGTCTTCTCCAACCAGGATCTGGATCATCAAGCAATTTGTTGTAGATAAAGAGCAAGTCTTGGTCATTAAAGCTACTATCTAAAATACAAACAGATACAAATACTTGTGATTGTAAATTTCTTAGGTAAACATAAAAGTATGAACTGTTGAAGGCTCATCGTACTACCTTTGCATTGCATGGTAGGCTGGAAAGTTTATTTCTTGGCTTAAACTAATTAAAATCTAAAATCATTAAAAGTTGAAAATCACTGAGTGAGCAGTATAAATTATTTGTATAAAAATTTTATATTGCATACAAACATTAATTTAGAGTTACAACAAATTGGCAAACAGATGACATGGCAATTTTTAGATGTGCTAGAATGATGGTGGTGATACAACTTGACAACAACTCTTTCATTCAAGCTTTCAAATTTGTTACAATCCTAGGATAAAATCAAAGTGTAGTCATTGTTATGAACAATGGAGGAATATGAACTAACTTCAGCCTGATAACATACTACATTCTTTATGTTTTGTTTAGGTTACTTGATAAACCAATTGAATTTCAACTCCTAGTACTCTAAATACAGAATACTGTACATATGGGTTCATATCCAACTCCACGTTGTAAAGATGGAGTTATTTATGCCTATGGTAGTGAGATATAATGTAACAGTATGTTTTTGTGGTAATAATTTTGTTAATTCAATACCTCCTTCACGCTGTTGTTTCGTAACTGACATGCCTTCAGTGTACAGGTCAGTCTCAGACAATTTACAAGCTAATGAATTATGACCATGGTCACAGAGAGCAGTGTACAGCATCCTCGCTTGATGTATTTCACTACCAGCAGCATTTCTCCAAGTAATTAGCATTTCAAAGATAGCTGTTGGCAGATGGTTAGTATATATCATATTAATTTGATTCCATCGTAGACCTAAAGCCACTCCAAGTCTTTTCCAAGACAAGTCCATTTCCTCAGCGATGGTTAGTAAACTGGCCTCATCCACAAAGCCTAAATAGATTGACAAGTAATTTATTTTATATAATTGAAAGCATGTAAAGTATAGACAATCAAGACAAGTAACATCAACAGACTATTACCGCACTTATTTATGTTTATACAGTTATAGCATTAAGTAACCTACAAATATTGTATTTTGCAGTCAGTTTCTGCTTTTATTCATTACACATTGAAATTTCTGTGTATTAGGCGTTGTGTTTGGGGATGTTTTACAAAGGAAGGGCTTGTTTTCTTCAGATATTTGATTAAATTTATATTTCACATATGGATCTATCGATCAACTTAAGTGATCAAGCCACTCACACAGCCATTCACATTGGGATTCACGCTGTCCGCGGACTGATATTTTCATGAAAACCGCCCAAATTTGTGTTAAAATCGCTGTTTCTCAGTTATTTCTTGTCTGAGAACAGTGTACGTTGGATATGTTAGTTTGATACGTTATAGTTTATTTGTGGAAATCAAAAGACCTTAGTTTAAACATGAAAGTTAAGCTTGCAAAGTCTTTAATTTGGAGCATTGCACTGT
>JAOTQE010070547.1:0-17032 GCA_025631205.1 Nesometra sesokonis
TTCACCATGATGCTTGGCAGTTGGTCATGATGCTTGAGACTTTCACCATGATGCTTGACAGTTGGTCATGATGCTTGAGACTTTCACCATGATGCTTGACAATTGGTCATGATGCTTGAGACTTTCACCATGATGCTTGACAGTTGTCATGATGCTTGGGACTTTCACCATGATGCTTGACAGTTGTCATGATACTTGGGACTTTCACCATGATGCTTGGCAGTTGTCATGATGCTTGGGACTTTCACCAGGATGCTTGACAGTTGGACATGATGCTTGGAACTTTCCACGTGATGCCTTAGGATATGTTCAGATTCACGGCTTAAGCGGAGCTTAGCTTAAGCAAGGTAGAAACTAATCTGCAGCTTAATGACCAAGATGTTCGGACACAAGGCACAAGTGATAAGTAATTTTAAAATTGCCACCAGTGGGTTTTTTGATGACCAATTACAAATTGTGATTGGTCAACGCGCAACACAAGTATATTCAGGTATATGAGGCATAGCTCCATAGCTGACACTAATCCAGGGTTTGCAGGGAGCACAAGTTACACCCCGGATTACTGACTTGCGATAATCGCCAGCTAGTTCAGACACAAATAATCGTACGCTGCTTAATCGTTGAGTCTGAACATACCTTTAGAGTTGACCATAACGCTTGGATGGGAGCAGTTGGCGAACTGCGATGGCCATGAAGTACAGAAGAACAGGCACAACGTTTTGGGAGACTGGGGTTCAAGGGGTGGTCAATGGTACGGGCAATTTTGAAAATAGTGGAGAGCAAAAAGAATTTTTTGTCTAGATTCAAAATTATTGATCTTAAAACTGTTTAGTTTCAAGTTAACCTACTGTGTGTTTACACTGAATTTCATAATCTTTGGATTCTAGGTCATTTTAAAAGTAAAACAAATTTTACTAACCGCTAATGCACGGGACAGTCCTACAACTCCATGTTTTGTGGTACAATACACAGGCAAGAAATTGATTATATCTAGTCCTATAAAATTATAGATAATAACTGTTATAAAATTTATTCAATTATTTCAATATATTAACTTTTAGTATAATAATAATACCAATGGTAAAATAACTGATCAAAAGTATATATTTAATTTTGATGGTAGTATGTTGTTTAAAATCTTGTAGACTCTGAAATCATTCGTTTCTCATTCAGTAGAATCCCTATCAAGGGGAAAAACTTGTAGACCAAACAAATGTCTTTCATAATGGAGGTATCTTCTCAATAATGTTAAGAATATATTCCCATAATTTGTAGGAAAGTTTCTTCTTAATAGTGGTTTACTCTGAATAGGGATGTGCTAAATGAGGGGTGCTACTATACTTAAAAGCTAGGTCCAGTTTATATATCTACTGATGATAACATAACCAATGAAATCGAAATATGTGGCAGAGCCAAACCAAATGAGACATAAGTCGCAAATGCTAGTTTTCCACAATAGGCAGAAATTTAAAAATGGTCAATTTTTTTGAAATTTTATTTTATTTAAAAAATATAAAGTTGATGCATTTAACTTTAATATTGCATTAGCAATTTTTTAGATATATGTTCGAAATGATTTAAAAATGTAATTTAAAATGACCTTGCTTAGGTAATGTATATGGATAAACAATTTTTGCAGTTTTCTCAAAACTTACATTTTAAATGTTCGAAATTTGATTGTTCATAACTTTGCAAGGAAACATCATATTAAACTGATTTTTTTGCATGTTAAAGATACTAATGTGTAGTTTTATAATTCATAAAAACCTCAATTTTCAATTTTCCGACTTATGTCTCATTTGGCTTAGCTCTGCCACATATTGAATAATCATACAATATTTCACTTTTTGAGTATATATTATACTTTCAAACATCTTGCTTTTCTTTGAAACAAATTGGCCTTTAATTTAAGCTTTGACAACAGAGCAATGACTGGAATATTTTAATGGTTAATATAAACCCTCACTTGCCTGCCACTGAAGCAGTATTCACAATAACACCGCCAGTTCCTCCATTCTCTTTACTCATATATTTTACTGCTAGGAAAGTTCCTTGGATAACTGCCATCTGTATGAAATAAATGAAATTGATAAATATTATTAGCAAGATAATTTTCTACTAATCTAGATTGCTGTAAGGCTATTTCGGAATGGTAGAAAATTTCTGAAGTCCTACATTATCTATCCTGGGTTTACTAAGTGATATTTCTATCCAATGTGTCTTCATCTACAAAAAAAACGTTACAGCGACACCTTGGAGAAAACAGGTTGTAAGCTGACAATGCTTATTTTCTACTAATACATCACAAAAAAATAAAATAAATTCAGATTTCATTCCTGTACAGATTGTGGTTCATGTATCTTAGAACAGTAAATGGGACGTAAATTCTAAAGGATTAAGGCAAGGGCTTTGGAAACAATAAGCTATTTCACAATTTCAACTGTACATGTGTGTTACCAAGGTGAAGCCAGGTCAAGTAATACAGAGATACAGAACTATGACTCGCGATTGGTTGGTTGTAAGTTTGTGTGCTTTGACCTTAGTCATGCACATTTGCTATTGAAACTCTGAAATGGCTTATTTTGTTTAGGACTTTCAAAAGTAAAGTACCTTTAAAAGCCTTCTATCTCGAAAAGTGGCACATGACTTGTCAGATGGCCGTCTGCAGTGTTTGCAAAACATAAAGGATACTTCTTATATGTGATGTTTATGTAATGTAGCACTTATTGCCAAGGCCTAAAGCGCTTCACATTGGTTATACCCATTCATTGAAGCAAACACCTGTGGAATACAATCAATTCCACAATATTGTAGCTATAATGCTCCCATGGCATTCACACCTTCCAGGTAACCCCTTATACTCCAGGGTGGAGAAAGGGAATGTGGATAAAATGTCTTGTCTAAAAACACAAACAACTGACCGGAGTGAGCTTTGAACCACCGACCTCATGATTGGAAGCTTGTAAATGCAAACACTGCTTCCTTTCTTATATTTAGGTCCACTCAACATTTAGCCTACTGCTATTGTCTTTAAATTATTTATAGGAGCCTGATATTTTGAAGAAGGCAATGGTTTTTCTTTTTTTTGTAAACCAAAAAGGCTTCTTCTCAAAATTATGCCCACTGGGCTTTTGTTGTTTAACCATACCAAGTTGATTTGCAACATCTTCTCCCACTGTGATTCGTTGGCGATTCCAGCATTGTTACACACCAAATCAATTTGTCCAAACCGCTTCTTGATTTCACTGAAAGCTCCTATAAAATATAATACATTACTGATTGTTAATTAATAAACACTTGAATAAAAGTTTTTTGTTTGTTTTTAACTCAGAGGTGTTTTATTAATATATGTACTTCTCTACACATGATTTTGTTGTAAAGCCGCATCCAACCTAATAGGGTAGAGCTCTTTTTATAAATTATCAATTGGGTTAAAAAAAAACTTTTTGAGGACGGCATTATAGGAGTCAGAAGAGCAGGACAAAGTACTTATTTTTTGGTAAATACTAATAACTTTTTTGTACCAAATATTTGAAACTGATATTTATTAATGTACAATACGGTATTAGAATTGTACCAAATATATTTATCATAGTGACCAAATATTTTAAACCGACCTTTATTAATATCAGTATTAGTATTTTTAATTTATTAAAAACAAATTTTATATTTAATTTGTCTTGAATCTCAATTTATTCACATTATGCAGTTCTGCAACTTTGGATTAAACTTTGACTTTTAAAAATCCAAATGATACATGCCTTCTAGTTGAAGTTTATCCGTGACATCACATTGTATAAAATGTACTTTGTTTTCACCATACTCATTTGACAGCTGTTTTTGGACCGCTTCGCCCTTTTCTTTTTGAATATCCAGCATGCCCACAGCCTATATACAGAAATAAGATAATAAATTAGAGATTGTAATATTTCTCTCTTGCGTAACTCTAGTCATGGTATAATCCTTTCATACCACTTAGCAAAACTTTGAAGTTTGCACATACTGAAATATTACTTATATCAAATAAATTTGTTAATGTTGTTTTGTTGTTTTATCTGATATTCATGGTTATGGCCTACAAAATGAATTCAATCAAATCTATAAGTAAAGAACTTCTGGGAACTTCCCACTAGGACCTTGAGAATCACCTTGTCCCAGGCTTGCAAGTGCCCCTTTTTTTAAAAAAGAACACCCCCTTCCACCCTCAACCGCAAATAATCCTAGCTGTGGGCTTGAATTATAATACAGTATAGTAAATACAATACACAAGCATTTTGCTACTATTACTGGTAGGCCTATAGTATGTAACAATTTAAACTACAGAGGTATATTCATGAATAAACTGAGATCGTTAGACAATCTATCCTAGTTACATATTTTTTTATACAAACCTTAATCTGTTTCTTCAACAGTTCTTCTGTAAATGCCTTTCCAAATCCATCAGCTGCACCAGTGATTATTGCCACTTTACCTTCAACATTCATAATGGTTGATTATAGTACAGTAGATATAGTGAAGAGTTCTTCTGTCTGTTCATAAGAAACTGACCTTTTACAGTGTTGGAAAAAAATTATATAAGCTGAGTACCCATACATTATTTTGTGTACTCTGTTTACAGGGTCTAATGATAATAGAATGAACTCCAGGTCATGACATAAGGGGGTAATTATTCCTGGTCTCCAATTTGAAGCTGGATAAATACAAAGTAGTTAATGAATCTAATATAAATAATATTATCTGAGTTTATTAAAACAATAGCTTGGACTAAAAAATATATTTGACAATAAAATTGATTCTAAACAATTTTTTTCAAAGTGTATCTGTATTTTTTAACATTTTTAAAACATTTTTATTACTCAGTTAGTAATTAACAAAAACAATTTTAAATGACTTGAAATATATGCCCAGTTTTGCCAATTTGAAGTTGCAATATATTATAGATACATAAAACATAAAAAGAAATTGGATATTTTTTTGTCAGGTAACATGTGTATTTTGATCTAAGTTTTGTTTTCATGTTTAAAATATTTTACCATTTTTGTTTGTCTACTGTATATTGTATGTAATTTGAACAGTTAACATTTGTTAGAGTATGTATCACTTTGGTATAAGCAAATTCTGTTTACAATTTGTTTATTTTTCCTGTATTTGATGGTCTATGATAATTTTAAAACACAAAATTAAATGATGGAAAAATTTGACCCGGAGTATTTCTCTTTGATAAGTTTTGTAATTTAGTATAATCTAGTTATCGTTATTTGCTATCTCATGGTTTAAAGTTTTATGAGTTATATAGTTATATGACCCTTAGTTTACTGTTTTATGTGAATCAATGGCTTGAAGAAAAGGGGTAATTTAATCCAGGGTAGTGTTATATAGTACAGTCAACTCTCCCAATACCAGACACCCTCGGGCCGGCAATTATTTTCCGGTTTTCTGGAAAGTCCGGTTTTCTGAATTTAGATTTAAGATAATAGAATAGGAATAGGAAAAATTTGGGACTTTTAAAAAAGTCTGGATTTTCGTGAATTCCGGTTTACGGAGAGTCCGGTATTGGGAGAGTTGACTGTAGAATTGTGGCAAATACAAGCTTCATTTTATAGTTATAAAGCAGTGGCGGTGCCAGGACTTCCCAGCAGCAAGGCAATACCCCTGACATAGAGGGCACCCTGACAGGTAGGTCAATGTTGAGGGTGGGCGTGGTCCCGGTTTCAATTTAACAAGGCAAAAAAAGTGATATTTGCCAAATTTTTATATGGTTTTTTTTAGTGTGTTTGACGTATTGGGAGCTTGACTGGACCTTAACAATACCTTACAAAAGCAAGTTTTTCCTCAGCAAAACCTACAACAAATTCTTCCAGCAGGGGATGTGGGAAAGGTGCTATAGCTGTAGTTCTCTGTCAGATTCAGTCCCTCAATCAGCTCTCAGTATACTCATCTTAGAGCCGTTCCTTGAGCCTTTTACTCTTGCCCTCCAAGTCTACTTACAAGTCACTCATACGGTATCCTAGCAGATTGCCGAAATTTAGTTTGTCGACTCCCAGTTTGCTGAAACCTAGATAATCAAATTTAATAGCGACCAAAAACAGACTACATATGTACTGTATGACTAGGCCTACGCCGTGCCGTGTATAATGCGTGTCTATTCAGCAAACTGAGTTTCGCCTAACTGGATTCGGCAAACTGGGTTTCAGCAAGCTGGTTTTCGGCAAGCTGGCCTAGATTCACTCATACACACCCATACTCGATTTGTCATAAGAATAAGAGACTATAGTTACGCATGCATACCTAAATGTCATAAGAATAGACAACACATTATTCTTAAGACTAGATGTAGGCGTAAGTGCGTATGTGTAAAATAATGTCATTGTTTGTTCTTACATTTTCACTTGGTTCATATTACTAGCCTATATATTATGATTTCATAGAGCATGATACTTTTTAGGTTTGTGCGAAGCGGACCTTAGGTTTTCACTCATGTGTTGTTGTTTTTGTTGTTGGTGTTCTTGCGACCTAACTTTAAAAGTGTCCAGCATCGCCAGTTTTGAACGGACGTGCTAAAATTTTGTACACATATATTACAGATCATTTACAACAAACATTCATCACCCCTTTTTTAAGTTACACCCCAGGGTGTCCCCTAGACCCTTAAAACCAAAAACCTGTTTAACCGGTAAAAAGTAATAGAACTCTAAAATACATCTGGACATATTGTATGCTTAGTGGCATGGTCAGTTAAGAATAAAGTCGTTTAACACGACCGTTCTAATAAAGCGAAGGTTGTGAGTTTGATTCTGACTGCGGGCAAAACAATAAAATGTTTTGTCTTATTCCTATCCAAGTTAAAAAAAATTAGTGTGCATGTATGAACATTCTAAATATTTAAAATACTTTTATTTTCTCTTCCAAACTGCCTTGTCAAAACTACAAAAAATATCTTTAGAAGTTTAATCTAACGTATCCCATTAGTTTTAATTAATAATGGAAGAATGCTTTTACAACCTGGAATCGCAGTGGAAGCGCGGACCTGTTGAGCAGTCGCTCTTGTTTTAATCAATCATGGATCCTGTAATCATGTAAAAGTGAAGCTAAATGGCTTGAATTTGCATGAAAACTCACTTTTTGGGAGATTTGTTATTAAAGCTTTCTTCACCGTTTTATTAAAGCTTTCTTCACCGATACTCAACCAATTTTCTTGGCAGTAATGTGATGTTATTTACAATTTTTTAATTAAATTTTGGTTTACTGGAATCATTTTTTACTATGATCATAATCAATAAATAGTCTGTGTGGTAAGGTTGTTCGTTGACCTGAAGCAACCCAAAATATGTGTTCGCCTTTCACAACAGATCTGTTCCTCGTGAACGCCTGACCCGATTTTCATGGCTGTTTAATTATTAAGGAATTTAATTCAAACTTTACATTTTTGATTGGCTATCATGTCTCATCCGAAAATCCACATCTGATGTATCTAAATACATCTATTTTATTCATATCCATTTATGGAAACAGTGTCTGTTCATAGGATCGGTGATTTGTATGTCAATGTCTATTTTATTTGTATCCATTCATAGGACCGGTGGTTTGTATGTCTCCACTTCTATTCCATTCTTACTAGTTATTCGCATAATATGGCCATTGCGATCTTCTTCAACAAGCTTCATAAAAGCCTTTACTACAAGAGAGACCCTAAAATATAAAAAAAAGTATTATTTCAGTAACATTTACCATTAATGCACACTTAATTTTATTACTGTATGCATTTGAATTCATTGTTGACTACTGTATTGTTACAGGGGCAGATTTAAAGCCCTAATATTATCAATGTACATGTGCATCCCCCTCCCCCCAAAAATTGTCCACCAAAAATAAAATGCAGAATCATTTCATACAGAGCATAACATAAATAGTAAAGAAATAAGGCAAATAAGTTTTACTTTGCGTGCCAAATTTAAAACTCCTCCCCCCTCCCCATTTACATAACAGGGGCAGATTTAATATTATTAAAAGTGTCTATAAAATGAAAATATTCAGCAAGAATTGATCCCTTAAGACGCCCCTGAGACCATTTCCGGACATCTAAAGACCAAAATTTCCCCCGGACCCCCTAAAACATTGGCTTTCTACCAGCCCCCCTCGTTCTGGGGCCCCCCTTTTCCAAAAGTCTGGATCCGCCCTGCATAATCCTGCTCCCATCCCGCTTTTCATAATTCTGAATCTATCAATGTGTTATACCACAAGCTATGTTATAAGAATCATCTCACATTGTCATCTCAGAAAGTCAAACCCTGATTTCACATCTCATATTATAAAATACTTTATGATTACCAACTCTAAAATGGAAACATAAATCTATTTACTCTAAAGTTTTAAGTCACTTGTACATTCAACCAGAAGTTCTTCCCTCGTTATCCCATATGGTACGCCAGATTGTAGAAGTGCAGTGTCTGTAAACGATGGGCATAGAGCGTTCACTCGTATGACATTGGACATAAGCAGAGGATGGTCCTATAAGAAATGTCAGAAAAATGTTCATAAAGTTGTTAAAATGAAAGATTACAACAAATATTGTGTGTAAAAAATGTTCGGATATGCTACACTTTTCATTTTAAAAGTAAAATTTCACTAACCGCTAATGCTCGGGACAGCCCAACAACTCCATGTTTCACAGTACAATACACAGGCAAATATGGGATAACGTCTATTCCTAACGAGTAAAAGATAAAAAATGATGTTTCCATTCATTTTGATTATTTTATATATTAACTTTTAGTATAGACAACACATACAGTTGAAACTCTAATAAGGGGACAGCAGCATTAACAGCAACTCTTGTGATTTCTATGTTACCTAATAATTCTTTATAATCAACAATAGGTATTGAACTGTGCGAAACGCCTAATTTTAACAGGTAGTTAGCCTTAGGCTAGTTCTTGTCATGTGTTTGCACAATTACAGCATAAAAGCAATGCTCTCGTTTGGTGAAGTGATGTCATCGGCTAATATTGATCTATGCACGGTTCAATATCACATAATATTGAACCAGTCAAAACGGCATAAATAATATCACTTGCCTAACACCGATGCAGTATTCACAATAACACCACCCGTTCCTCCATTCTCTTGACTCATATATTTTACTGCTAGAAAAGTTCCTTGGATAACTGCTGTCTGTATGAGATAAATGAAACCGATCATAACAAATTGTTCTTTGCTACTACATTGCTTATGGAAATTAGAGGAGAGCATTTCTTTTTAACATGGGTGTCGTAAGCACCGATTTTATACTAGGCAAGAATATTTTCAATCTTACTCATGCGTAGTTTTGTTTTTGCATCAAATGCTAGTTTCGGTATCTTACTCTAGCAGTTCGATAAAATTTGTTGTGTAAAAAATTGAGATGTGACCAGTTTTTACTTTCTTGTCGCGGCAAAAGAAGACACCATCCAATCAAACTAATGGACATTGTTATGTCATACTGACTCCATTTGTCACTGTCCTAAACAATTAACTTAGGCAAGTTGATTTTGGCAAGTTTTGTGATGATGTTATGTATTTAGCCATTTAAAACATTAAAAAAAACAAATTCAATGCTGATCGTCAATATATTAGAATAGGTCAGGCTTGATCATCAACATACTTTGTTTAGAACTTATGTTCCAAACCATAGCAACAATAAATAATCAATTCTATGTTTTAAATTTATCATGAAAGAGACAAATGAAAAACGGATTTTTAAACTTAAGCCTTGTAAGAATATTTTTACAACTTTACAGTACCAAATTAATTTCCACCATCTTCTCCCACTGTGATTCATCGGCGATTCCAGCATTGTTACACACCAAATCAATTTGTCCAAAACGCTCCTTTATTTCACCGAAAGCCTCTATAAAATAGGATACATTGTATTATTACTTATTTAAGTAATTTATTTATTAATAAATTATATTTTTGTCATTTAATCAGTTGAATTGCAGTTTTTGAGAATTCCATTAAAAAGATAATTGTTTAAAATATATCACTTTCCTCTGTTTCAAACTAAATTTCAAATAAAATTATAACCTAAAAATTAAATACAAATGTGTTAAATTGTTCATCCACACCTTCCAGTGGGACATTTGATAGACTCAATCCTATAGTAGTTACCATCTAGTGTAGTAATCCCTCTTATTTTATTAACAACAATCAAGTTTGAGATTTATTAGGTCTGACAGGCTTCTTTTGTGCTTAACCCTGCAGAGAGTAAACCTATATCCTTATTGTGTTAAAGTTCTATAATTCAGGTGGCAAATTTGGATCAGCATAAAACCTATAGAGGACGGAATCATGAATTATCTCAAACCTTGTTTGAAAATTTTTATATACTAAAATGCACAGACAGACATACAGAAGACAGACAGACAGACAGACAGATAGAGCTCACTGCAAGGCTCTGGAAAAGGGTAATATTGAAACTTTGATACTTTTGCACAAAAGTACCAAACGTGTGTTTTAAATAAGAGTCCGTTAAAAAAATACTCTTATTAATATACCATTAGTTATAAATATTTTGAGTATACTTATAAGGCTTGGATTTCTGTTTATTCCAATTATTTTTTATCTGCAGTTCTAGTACTCTAGGTTCAACTTTGACCTTAATAAACTTAACGTGATACTATATAATACCTTCTAACTGATGTTTATCCGTGACATCACATTTTATAAAATGTACTTTATCATCGCCATACTTGTTTGCCAGCTGTTTCTTGGTCGCTTCACCTTTTTCTTGCTGAATATCTAGCATGCCCACGGCCTAAAAGAGTATACAGAGAAACAAGATAATAGATAGATTCAGTGATGGCCGTCATGTGGCCAAACATGTTTCAAGTCAAGTTAAAGATCTTTATTCATCTTACATGGGGCAATTACAAAACAACAAACATCATTTCATGAAACAATAGAAAAGACAACATCTTGCGATTACAACCTTTTCTACACATTATTCATTAGTTATAATTATTTTGGTAAGCTATCAACTTTATTTAACAGTCTGATACTGGTTGCGACAAAAGAATTTTAACTTCCGGTTTTGTTTTACACACAGGACTACAATATCGAAGACCATGTGGTAGAAGTTCAAACTCTGTCGGTGTGTATACGCTTTGTTTAAACACACTGTACTTAAAAAGTTTCTTCATTTGAATATTTACCTCCACCAAGGAGGTAGTGTTTTTCTTTGATTTTTGGCAATTTTGCTTATTTACGCATATCTATTTTGTTACAGAGTGTCTACATTAAATTTACATACTGTAGTTGCTTTGTGACAAACCTAATCAACCAATCAGATTGAAACTTTCTGTAAAGTTAAATCAACTTAAAAGGATCGGATGAGATTCAACAACTTAAAGATGATGTGAGGTCAGGTTTGGACATACTGTCCCAGACCATTCTCTACAACATATTGATGAATCTGACCAAAACGATTAAATTGGGTTTTTTTTTTAGAAATTTTAGCCATAATAAATAAAATATAAACTATTATTGTAGGATGATTTTTGTAAGTAGACAAGTAGAATGATCATGACTTTCAGATATTGTGTTCTAGACAGAAAGACCCAATTTCAATAAACTTGCATGTCCCCTTCAGGGATAAAGGTAATGATAACATTATAATAGCAAAGATAATGCAAAAGCAGTTTGTTACTATATACTTCTATGTGACTGGCTATAACTATCTCAGCTTACTGTCACATAGAAGTATATATTAACAAACTACTTTTGCGTTATCTTTGCTATTATAATCTTATCATTACCTTTACCCCTGAAGGGGACATGCAAGTTTATTGAAATTGGGTCTTAGAACACAATATCTGAAAGTCATGATTTATCTACCATACTGTAGTTACATTTTTCATTATACAAACCTTAATTTGTTTCTTATCAGTTCTTGTTTAAATGCTTAAATGCCTTTCCAAATTCACCAGCTGCACCAGTGATTACTGCCACTTTACCTTCAACATTCGTGATGGTTGATTATAGTACAGTAAATGTGTAGAAATTTCTGACCTAATGCAGAGTTGTAATGAAACTAACTTATTCAGTAATATTTTTTATACAAACCTTAATCTGTTTCTTCAGCAGTTCCTCTGTAAATGCCTTTCCAAATCCATCAGCTGCACCAGTGATTACTGCCACCTTTCCTTCAACATTCATAGTGGTTGCAATAAATAAATTGTGAAGGGTTCTTGTTGTGTGCTAGTATAAATTGCCTGACATGTATTGGAATGATAGGCTGGGTGCCTATAATTTTGTGCACTCCTGTTTACACTAACAGGAATGTCTGATAAGACCGTGATTAACTTAGTCATGGCTTAAAGTGCAATTAGTCCAGGTTGACCACAAAGGCTTTCTTTTGGGTGTGTGAATGGTGATAAATGGTCCTGACATTACGTAATTGAGATCATGCAGATACTCCCATCATAAATGGCAGTATGTGTACCATCAATTACTGAAGTGTCAACCAGTCATAAATGGTAGTATCTCCTCTGACATCAGTTGTATGCCATCACTTTTTTAATAGTAATTAGCATTAGCTTTATTAACAGATTTTTCAGTATGGCAACATTAGCAGTTGAAAGAGCAAGAATCAATTTCATCAGTCATAAATGACAGTATTTCCTTTAAAAACAGATTTATGTCATCACTTTTGACCGATAATCCAACATCGTCTTATCAATATTTGTCTAATATTTCCATATATTGGGAATCTTTGAAGATTCCATTAGTTAAAAATGACAGTATCGCTTCTAACAGTAGTTGTATGTCATCAATTATTGAATAGTAACCTATTGTTTTTAAAAGATTTCCGGTATGACAACAATAGCAGTTGACAGGGATCTTTCCTTATATCAGGAATCCTTAAAAGATTCCACTTGTTGTAAATTGCAGAATCTGATCAACAGCAGTTATTTGTCATCACTTAACTGGTTCCATCAGTCATAAATGGTAATATTTCCACTGTAGCATACCTAACTTTTCTTTATCAATAAATTCTCCAAATGGCAACACAGCTATTGATAGAGGTTTCCTTATATCAGGTCTTTTAAGATTCCGCTCTTATCTAACAGTTGTATGTCATTATTTATTGAAAGGTATAACATCACTGTTATGTGCGAGTTGTATGGCCGAGCGTTAAAGCAGGGGAACCATGAACCATTGCAATAACAACATGGGTTTGAGGCCCGCGTGCACCATGATTCTAGTGTTGGATTAAGTCTTCTCGGATAAGGACTATAAACCGTAGGCCCAGTGTACACATATAGCTCATGTGCACTATGAAAAAACCCAGTACACTTTCAAGATGAGTAGGGGGTTACCCGATGTACTCGTTCATACAATACCCCAGTTGTGGACAGACGAGTGGGCGCAAGTGCAAGCCAGTACTTGCTGCATGACATGACCCTTAGGGGAGTAGAAAGTCATATGAATGTGTAACATCTAGTCAACAGCGCCTTCAGACTATCAAGTATAAGGCACTGTATAAATCAAACTACATTACATTAAATTATTAACCTATTCTTGTCTTTATCAACAGATTTAAAATATGGCAAAAGTATCAGTTGATAGAGCTGTTTCTTTATATCAGGAATCCTCTAAGATTCCATCGGTCACAAGTGGCAGTATCTCCCGCATACAAGAGAGCAAGTCATACACCATCACATCATGTTGGAGTCAACGAGACCTTCAGAGGATGGAAAACGTTAAAAGCCTAAGACAACATCAGGTTATGACGGATGATCAAGGTAATCTGATAGAGACCTGCAATGTTGGTTTCCCAACTGAGATCAATGGAGAGTAAGTGGTCTTCGATTTTTTATTAATGTTAATGTTGTTACATTTTTATAGCGCTTAAACAATTGTTGATTGTCTGAAAGTGCTTTAAACATAGGAGATTAAAGAAAAATACAAACATGCGTTTTCAAGAAAGTTTTGAATACTTCAATTGAAGGCACCTCTCGGATAAAAGTAGGAAGATTGTTCCACAGTTTAGGAGCTGGAACTGCAAAGGCCCTGTCTCCATATGTTTTCAGGCGACTAGGTGGAACAAAAAGTACAGATATACTAGTAGTCGACCTAAGAGATCTTATACAGACTAGAGATCTACGTTTAATTAAATTGAAAATATATGATGGTGATTGGTATATATAATTAACATTAGTTTAAATAAAATCTGTTGTTTTATTGGAACCCAGTGGAGTTTACAACCATTTTCACTTAAATTATTGCAAAGTTTAAAAGGGCATTCTTCCAAACTCTTCAAAATTAAATTAAAAAATTTACTTGTTTTTTTTATTTCTAAAATAATAAACATGTTTGGTTACCTGTATACTTGTTTAATTTTATTCTCAAGTAGAAAAGAGCTAATTTTCAAACTCTTTCAGCCTTATTCATCCAATTTATTTTTTAGGATCCACCCAAAATATCAGATTCTATACTTACAGTATTTGCCATTTTCTTATGTTTTGAAGTAATATAATGATATAAACATGGCAGATCAGTATTATACATGTGAATTTGAATACAAAATATTAACATCTAGAATATATCAATTTTTTGTTGACAACACAAATTTTTGGAAGAAATGAGCCTTTGAAAGAGAGAGAGTGGCTTTTAGCTCAATTGGTAGATTGATATTTGGCAGAGTTTTGAAGAGTGGCAATTTAGTTCAGTTTACTAAAATGGTGGTAATCACTGTGTTGTGCATTGAACTCTGGAGGTCGTTTGTCACTAGTTAATAGCACATCGTCTTTTAGGTGGTCCTGTGTGCAACATGCCTCAAGTGCTTTTTAAGCCAAACACTCACTGTATTGTGCGACAGTCGTACGATGGTCACAAGACTAAACTGTCGCTCCCTGTGTGTTTGGTTGCCAGGCGCGATGACAGTCTTCTACTTGTTGGCCGACAGTTTTTCAGTGATTTTCCTGTTGAATTTTTCCCGACACGACAAAGACTTCGGCTAAAAATTGACCAATCAGATGGGCTGAGTAATCTAAAGCCGATCACTCACTGTGTCGTTCGACGGTTGTTTGACCTTCGCACGATGCAGAGTGATAATGAGAATGCAGTATACTACCTGAACAATGTAATGGATTGTCTTGTCTCCCGTCCCATAATTGTACTGCCTTACCACTACCAGGACACATTGGAAAAAAAAACATCTTATTTCAATCCAAGAATTTGCTTTGAAAATATTTTGCTCATTTTGTAAACATCTTTTAATAGTGACTCTGCTAATTTATATATTGATTTCCTTTGGAATGCCCTGACAAGTTAGGTCAAGCAAACAATAACTTTTGATGGCTTACGTGCCAATATAGTTGAACTGAATTCATTTGAAAAAGGTAGGAGTGTTTATACTGTTCCCAAGTTAATGTATTTACCAGTAGGAAATAAATTGTACATAGCACTACTACTACCCTTTGAAAAATAACTATGTTAACATGGTAGATAATGGTAGTGACAAGGTAGACATAGGTAGTTAAAAGGATTAACGCTGTAATAACTACCATACCCCAACCTTGCTACCTATCTATAATATCTCATTAAAACCAAGACCCACAAATCTCCCAATTAACGTCTCAAGGAGTCTATGGAGGATATTGTCAATAATACCCTACAATAGGAAAATACAGCCATAATAGACATTTAGACTAATTAGAAATGACACCATGGCAATCAATTACTTATTGAGCTTCAGGTATCATTAACAAATATACTACCTATTTACTACATAGTTCTCTGGTGGTTCTAGGTAGATCTACCTAGTAATTTATCATGGTAGACCCACCTTGTTTGAGGGTGTTATTTTTTTCAAAGGGTAGAAATGCTTATCTAAACGACATGCAAATTTCTCATTACTAGCAAAAAGAAGCTAAGTGGGGATAGTCAATGATTTAGGATTAGTTATGATTTGTTGAAACTTTTTGGTATTGGTTTCAAATAAGCTGGACGTTTATGCAAATACAATATATCATTCCTGATGAAGACATAATTAATGTTGAAATATTGAATCCTTACATGATAGCATGTATGTCATAGCTTAGAGTATTTGTTATACTTTCTTACCAGAAGTTGATTAATGGATGTTTTGGTAAATTTTCTAAATCATTTCAGGTTAGGTAGACGTTGCTCTCCATCTGGTAAACTCACTGCTGTTATCAAAAACATCACCAACAAGAAGGGAGATGAAAAGCAATATATAGAGGTACTGTAGTATCATGGTTTCATAATCCATCTAAAGGAAGGGGGCTAATGAGACCATTTTCACAAAAAAAAACATCCTCAAAGCGGCTGATAGAAAAATACGAAAAGAGAGTATTATAGGGTTATGTCACAATATCATGTGATACTGCTTTGTATCATGGTATCATGAACAAACTAATAGAAGGGGTTAATGAGACCATTTTCACAAAAAAAAACATCCTCAAAGGGACTGGTAAAAAAAATATGAAGACAGAGTATGATAGGGTTATGTCAAAATATCATGCTTTCTATCATGGTAGAATGAACCAAAAGGAAGTAAAGGAACGAAGATAATGAGACTATATAGACCAAAAACATCCTCAAATAAACTGGTAGAGAACATATGAAGAAAGAGTATTAGAGGATTATATCACAATATCATGTGATACTGCTTTGTATCATGGTATTAAGAACCAATTAAATGAAGTGAAGAAAGGATAATGAGACCATATGGATCCAAAAACATCCTCAAAGGAACTGGTAGAGAGCATATGAAGAAAGAGTATTAGAGGGTTATATCACAATATCATGTGATACTGCTTTCTATCATGGTGTAATGAACAAAAAAGGAAGTAAAGGAGCATAATGCGACCATATGGATCAAAAAATATCCTCAAAGGAACTGATAGAGAACAAAGTGTAATGCATGCTCCAAACAATGAGATTAAATGATAATAATCTCATTTTAGATAATCAGCATGGGTTTCGTAATGGTAGGTCATGTACTACATTGTTAACCAACGTTGTAACC
>JAOTQE010070558.1:889-17032 GCA_025631205.1 Nesometra sesokonis
AGACTCCCCTTGGTGTCTTAAAACACCAACACAAATCAAATAACTGGTTAGAATACTTGGTTAAAGCAGTGTACTGCTCAATCAACACCAGAAGGGCCCCACTGGAAATAAGTCCACTACAGACTCCCCTTGGTGTCTTAAAACACCAACACAAATCAAATAACTGGTTAGAATACTTGGTTAAAGCAGTGTACTGCCCAATCACCACCAGAAGGAACCCACTGGAAATAAGTCCACTACAGACTCTCCTTGGTGCCTTAAAACACCAACACAAATCTAATACCTGGTTAGAATATACTTGGTTAAAGTTGCCATGGAGCCCAACCACACAGTTTAAGCTCCAAGAAGCTAACTTCCCAAGTCCAATTATAAACAATGGGATCACTTTTACAATAATGTTAAATCAATTATTACCTTCTTATGCGGAGAATGCTTATCCGTCATTGTGTTAAAACTTTGTAACGATAAATTTCTCCCGTAAGGACCATCCGAATATGTTCTGTTGGCAACATTTAAAATCCTTGGTATTGCCGATGGTAGGTATAATAATTAATATTGATAAAATATTCCAGTCTGCTTTCGCAATCTTCTGATCTGCCTCCTAAGATATAAGTCCTTTCAAATAGTACCTGATTGGAAAAAAACAAAGAGTACACCATAAGAATAAAACATAAAATTTCATATTAAAGCTTAATTGAGAACTCTATTCTGGCATTATATTATTTTGTGCTGATATGAGAGTGGCATAGTGAAGAGGTTACGTACTTAAAAAATGAAGGAAGAAATTCATGGTATTTTACAGTTGATCAGTTATGATCATCTGTGATGGCTAATAAAACACTTAACAATAGTAATAACCCTGGTAATAATTAAATAAATACATAATCAAAATACAAATGGATCACTAGGCTAGGTTGACTAGGTTGTGAAGGGTCCAGAGGACAGATTTCACTGTACTACTACTACTGTACCGTTATAAACATCAGATGCACACAAATTTCCTTCTTGAGGATATCCATGAAGGCATGGTAATTGTCCTTCCTACATATTCACAATATAAAATGCTATCGTCTCAGCTCAATGCTATAGTATAGTAGTAGGCTTGATGGAACATGCAGAAAGCTAACAAACAAAACTGACAGATGACTTCACATTGAGAAAGTATTGCACTACTACTACCATTACTCAACATGGTAGTTCCTCAAAACACTTGACTATGCCATATTGCCTGAATTTAAATTACTAATTCTTAAGCTTGACCAAAACAAAAGATGACTACTCCATGTAGACATGAACACAATGATGTATAGTGTCATAGGCCTACTTACCAACCATTCATTAGAAACATTTCAAACAAAAGAAGTGAGAACTAAACTTTGAAAAAATCCACAAGTTGTTACAAACAGGTCTAATTACACATGCTGGTTATTTACAAATGTGATATCATCACAATTCCAATCAAATCAAGGATTAATGAATAATTACTCGGAATTAAAATAATCACTATAATGGAGTTTTCTACTGGTACTCCATATCTTTTACCCAATTACATGGTACTGAAACACAGCTTACTAAATCTAACACTGTGTATTCATTACACATGCTATCAAATAAGAGCATGCACACTATTAATATACAATATTCTCATTAATAATAATAATCAAAAACTTTAATTAAACTAATTGGATTTGAAATGAGAGGGATCTCAACTGAAAACTGGGAATTTTGACATTCAGAGGGCAACGAACTATAGCTTGTAATTTGAAACCACAAGGAAATACATTATAATAATTATTTATATTTTATTACTTGTAAAACAAACGACCACTTGTTGCCATAATTAGGCCTAAAAGGAATACATTGTTATGAAAATACATTATTCTATAAAAGCGTTGGTCGGCTGGTTAGGAAGCATTTTTATTTAGGTCTTTTTTACCTTTTAACTTTATTTCTTATAATTTTCTGGATAATTTTATGTACATAGCCTAAAATCGGAATACTGACTATCTATCATTCTATCAAATAAGGACAAGCATACTATTAATATAGAATACTATATTAAAAATAATAATAAAAAAAACTGTAATTAAACTAATTTAATTTGAAATAAGTCTGAACTGAAAACTGGGAATTCCGACATTTAGAAGGCAAAAAACTATTGTTTGTATTTTATAACCACAATGAAATTCATTTTTAATTATTATTATTACTTATAGAACAACCATCCTTTTGTTATTGCCATTATCGTTGGTAGGCCTAAATATTTTATTTTTTTGGCAATTTTTGTCTATTCCTAGATTTTTTTTAGTGAATTTGCGATTAATATAGTTATTAATACACATCATGCCACTAGGATTAGTCATTAATTAAAACTGCTGATCAATACCACATCAGCAATCCTCAAGATTCAAGGACCACAATTATTGTTTACTCAGGTATGACCAGTTCATTACCTGTAGTAAACCACAAACCCCAAAATGTAAACATTACAATCAGGAACATACATTGCTAGGGAAAGTGTTAAACTAGAACCCTTTTCACACAGAACTGTAAAACGTGAGTGCCGGCTTTAGTGTGAAAGGGTACTTTAAAGCATAAGGCATAGGCTAGCTTAATTTAACCGTTGAGTAGAAACAAATTATACTGTAAAATTAAAATTGGAGAAAACAAAATGTTGTATTCGATTTGGTAAAATACTAAGTTATTCAATATTTTTTCCCCAGCTTATACAATATTTTCTAGTATCCACCATTACATTCAATATTAATTATCCAACAGTACTTCACATGATCCGAAAGGTCCACTAAATCAACTTCAAGAAAGTAAAATGCGTACTCCAAGAAATGAGATACACGCCATCATGACAGGAGTCAATATTTTGACACAAATTATGTCATCATCATCGTGATAGGATTCAATATTTTGACATAAATTATGTCATCATCATCATCATCATCACCATTCCTGATGATGAAATAATTTATTTTTAAATATTGAATCCTGTCACGATGGTGTGTATCCCAATGCTTGGAGCATGTATTATACTTTTGTACTTTACCTGCTTGTGTACAATAAATATAAAATAAATTGAAAAATAAATGCAATACATACTCCAAAAAGGATGACATCGTGTTGAATATTCTAGTCTATTAAGTAAATACCAAATCAGGAAACCAACAGACTCTATTGAATAAATATACTGGTGCTTTTGTTTACATGCCAAAAAATGGAGCGAATGTACTCGTACACTTAATATTCCTCACTATCCAATGTGCACAATATTTCCCATAGCTTTGTGTCACAGTACTATATCAATAGTGTAAAGTGTTTGGTTTTTAGAGTATGATTATTATTAACACTACTGATTGGCTCATACTTAAAAGCCACACTTAACCCTTAACTATGGTTAGGAAAAGAACAATAACTAAACCACATAGACAGACAATAGAAATTACCAGATGTGAAAAATCAATTAACGCTGATAATAGTCCAAATAAGGATTTTAAAAGAATTTTTTTAACATAAGTGTGTACTGGACTAAAATCAAGGTAACCGTTAGCTACAGTGTACCATCTAAGTTGACCATAATTACTAGCAAATTAATATTCCTTTAATGACGTCCAATCAGATATGACTGTACACAATAGTTTGATGACCCGACCTTCAGCTGCTTGAATCAACAGGCAACAAGATGGAAATAGGAGAATAAGCAATTAACTAACACGCTGAGAAACTGCGATTCTATTGGACTAGAACTTACTGGATTTGCTTGTTTCTATAGGTTATTAAAGCGATATCTTGTTTACCTCACTACAGGTCCGGTTTAAAATACGGAGACGCATGGGGCTTTAATGGCTGTGCACTCCGTCAATTACCAAGAGACCTCTAAGTAATAAATTTAAATATTGCACTCAAAACAACTCATACAAAGAGTTTGACATTCATTCTATATAGCTTGAAGTAAACTGTTTTTCTTACGAGTACCCCAGAGTCAAGTAGTTTGTGAGAAATTGTTGTATCTACCTTTGAGGAATATACTTGAAGTGCCATTCAGAAAGGCGCTAACCATCAATCCAAAATTTTAGTATTCTATTGAAATATGCCTGCAGGGTTACAATTAGTGTTATTTCAAGTTCTTTAGATACTTGGTGAATCAACATTATTTTCATTACAAGTTTTGTTATTCGCCAGACAACACTTTTTACATACATACAAAAACTCATTGGACATCATTAAACACTGTAAACAGCAGTAATTTACAAATGGTTCACCATTATTCGGATATTTATCCCAAAATAGCATACTGTCAGAGTCCAATCACCATTAATAACTATTGAAAATAAAAATATTTATTATTATCTTATCATTTACATATTCAGTTGTGATGTTATTATAATCACTGGGTTGAAAACATCATCATGAAAAATGCATAGCACTTAACCAAGCACAGAATAACCTTGCAAACTTTCCACAATACAATGTTTGCTTAAATTCATTCAGGGATATAGCTAGAAAAATGTAAAGGTGGGTAGTAAAATGATTAAAAACAGTATTTTTACCTTTTCAGAGGCTTAGGGTGGATGGCGGTTGAAATTTGACTGGGTGGAAGGCCTTCAATAGTCATTAGGGTGGGTGGAAAAATTTTTAGAGTGGGTGGCCCCACCCACCTCCGCCAACCATAATTACATCGCTGTTTATTAATTACAAATTTTTACTTTGGGTGCCATCTTATAATAAAACAAATTTAAGACAAACTTGCAGCATTTGTCAATTCATTACTAAAGGTTATTGATGACCAATGGAACATGTGTATGAATTTAAAAATGACAAAAATACCTCTATAGACTTTGATTTGACAAAGAGGTAAATCAAGTAAGCAATAAACAAATGTTTATAAACCTTAAAATATGATTTACAATGAGTACATTTGAAACTTGAATCCATACAGAGAACTTAATTTTAACGACCTCAACAAAGAATCATACACTCTAAAAGAACATACTTAATATAAAACATTTGTTTAATTATAATTATTATAGTTTAAATCTTATTTTTGATAGCAGAGGTAAATAAATAAAAAAGGTTCTCATTAGCATAAGTAAAACAGACCCATGTTTACAATTTTTATAAGAGCCCGATTCAAACTTGATCGTGTGATAATGATGGTTCAAATTTAGTCTATCCCTTGTGTGAGTGCCAACACAAATTTATCTTTGACCCGAATTGAATAAAATTGTTCATATCAAATATTGATTCTGTGGGTTGATTTGCAATATGAACGATATCCAGGGTTACATGACAAAGATATACAATGACGGAGCAGGAACGATAAAATAAAGCTTGTGAACCTCTGGGACCCAGCAAATCTGAGTCAGTAAACCTGAATAAACAACAAATTTCTATAGCAGAACTAGCTAAAGTGATGTTTCTATAGTAGGGAATCTGGTCGTAGAGAAAATTCAATCAGTTATCTTGAACAGTAATTTGTTAATGGAGATAGAATAGGAATGTTTCTGTTAGGTTTTATGGTTGCTGATGAGAGGGGTTAAGGGTCATTTGTGTTTGACAACTTCAGGGACACGGCAAACATTGGGTCAGGAATCCTCAATAAACAACAAATTTTTCCAGAAAGGCCAAGAACTAATAACATTTTTACAGTACAAAATGGAAATTGTAGTCACAGACTGAGACGGTTACAGATGGGAGGGGTAGGGTCATTAGGCATTACAACCTCTGGGGACCTAGGAACATTGAACCAGTAACTTGAATAAACACCAACATTCTATGCCAATAAAACAGCTTAATCACTTAAATAATAAGGAATGTGGTTGTAAATGTGAGGGGTAGGCCCATTAGGCTTGACAACATTTCAGACCAAGAAAATTTAGTCAGTAATCCTGAATAAACAAAAATTGTATGGAAATAAAGTAGCTGAACCAGTTATATTATAGGAATGTTTGAATTATAACAGGGAATGTGGAAGCAGATGGGAGGTGGGACCCAGAAACTCTGGGACAACCTCTTTACCAAAATAATGGTTTGCTGCTCAAATTTGGTTTGTAATTTGTATAAGAACGATGTGGTGAGAATTTATGTTTCAATCTATTTGATCTGTTTCAAGAATCAGTATTATGCACTATTACTATTTTTACATTATTTAGTCAGTGTATCATCTGAGCAACTTCTGTTTTATTTATTGTCTGACTTGTATGGTTCATTTAAACCTTAACAAAACACCAGCCCAACAAGCTCAATGATTCTGACTCAGTATGGCTCTTGTTCTCTCCATATTCTTGGTATATACTTATCATTATTGTTGACGAGCATATGCCTCCAACTTGCTAATTAGGACTAGGATAAAAAATCAATGATGTAATTCTAATATTGCATTGATTATCATGTTATGCAATATTATCTGATGGTTCCATGTGCTGTTGACTCATTTATTAAGGTTGTACACTTACTCATTGATGGCACTTGTCATAGCATTTCTTGTGGGTGGGTGAAATGGTTTAACATTGCTTTTAGGCCCATTGATAAATTAGTATTGTTCAGATTTGTTTCCTATAAGCCCTAATATACACTTTTCAGCATTTTTTTTTCTGATGTAGCTGGTTACAGCATTTCTTGTAGATGTAGACTTTAAACTTGTTTGACTATGAGCAAGGTACTTTATTCTGCATCTGCTTCTCCCCACCCAGGGACAGCAGTGGGTACCTAGGAGGTTTAAGTGTCAACGGCGCCAAAAGAGACATCATGCCAATAGGAATAATATTGTGGAAAGCGTCCTCAGACTTAATTGTGTTGAGCTTAAAAAAGCCTACCAGGACACATTTTCACTAGTGTAGCGTAGCAAAATGCTACACAAAAATGGATGTTTGCTACATAATTTTAGAGATGGGTTACATACAAATTGTTAATGTTTGCTACATAATTTTAGAGATGGGTTACATAAAAATTGTTGCATCTTACATTCACGTACCATCAAAATTTATCAGCAACTATTGCTAATCAACATTTTGAAAATGAAAATTTCCTCTGCCTACATAATATTATTATTATTAACATGCTTCCAATTGTAAAGACTGCCTAAATGCATTTAGTGACACCGAGAACTATCTATTAATGTTCAAAAACATTGTGAAAATCAGATTTTTAATTACTTTAATAGTTCGACAACGATAATCAAGGAGATTAATATCCGGTACTACTGTAATACCTTTTAAAATTAATGGATAAAAAGGTTTATTCCCAATATAATAGATACGGTTAAAATCTAATACAGGCTTTTCTTTGGATCGCCAGGAAATTATTGTTCCTAAATGCATTTATTTTTCTGCACGTATACAGCAACACATGAGGCACTAATGGAATCTCTTGAGAAATAATGGTCTATTTTATATACACTACTGGGATTGTTGCTCTATTTCCATGAATAATCTAAAAAACAAGAAACAACTTGGGGATGATGCAAGGATGGAATAACATGATGTCTGAAAATCAATTCTATTTTGCAAGGTCTATTTCATTATTTAGTGAATCTATAAAGTTATACAATATCATTATAGCAAGCCAGCAAAATCAATGGATTTCAAGGTCTATATTTCATTAAGAATTTAAATGGATTGTAGGCAGACATTGTGTATTTTAGGCATTAAAAATTCAACTGTAAAAACCAATGAAATTTTATCATTACATTAAAAATTCAAATATATTGCAGACAACATAATTTTATGTCTAATTTCAATAGATTTTTAATAAATGTACTCTGGGAAATATCTCATCTCAGTCATCTTAGTCTGCTCTAATGTGTAATATTAATATATTTCATAAATGTTTAACAAAAACTGTCTAGTCAAATAAAAATATAGCTGTTGTCAATAGTATCTTTTGTTTTAGAAGTTATTATTTAAAGTTTGTACTGTGTTTTTAGAAAGAAGCCCATTAACAACAGACTTTTTTTGAAGAACCTAAATGGACAATATAAAACCACATCCCTATCATGTCACAATTCAACACCATCACCCGATTCTCATTTGCAAGCAAAGAATGAGATCCACAGAGATGCTTGTTAATTCTATGCCGAAGCCAACTGGCTCTTTAGTATCCTAAAAAAGACATCATTTAAGTATACTCAAACATGCATCACTGTTGGAATAAAAACTCTAGAGTACACGCCCCTATACACAAAGTGCACCCTCCCAATTACGTTGAATATGCGCTCCTTAATTTGAATAAGAACCAACTAAATTATTAACAAGCATTCATTGACCTAAATAGTCTGTCCTATGCAAGGTTATTCATCAATTATTCATCCTCAATACATAGTATTAGCTCTTTGTTTCCCTGTTCCATCTTAATTTATTTATTTTTAATTACTGCACCACTCCCTCAATTTACTCAGTTTCAGTTTGTCATAGGTTTCCCATTTGAATAGAATAAAGCCCTTTTAACACAGAACTTTAAAATGTGAATATTGGCATAATTCGCGAATTCCAACTTTAGGGTGAAATGTGAAAGGCTACTTTTTCTTCATTTGTTAGAAAGCCTAAGACCCCAGATATTACCGTTACTGGTTAAGGCCAGATGTGTGTGAAAGGATCCCCAGTACACGTCCCTATACATGAAGTGCACACTCCCAAGCGCATTGAGCATCATTGGTGGAGATGTGCGCTATACAATAAATCATGTTAATTTATTGTTACCCTCTCCCCACTGAAGAGGAGAGAGAAGGTATTGCAATGAGCTGCGTCTGTCTGTCTGTGTCTGTGTGTGTCTGCATCCATATTTAAAAAAAAACTATTGGGCTGATTTCCTTCAAATTTTCAAACAATGTCAGAACCACCTGTATCTAGGTCCTCCCGAGGTTTGGTGCTGGTCGGCCTTACCACATGAATACTAAATTCCAATCTATATGATACTGTTTCTACTGCCCTCTCTTAAGTGACAAAAAATAAAGTAGATACTAAATGGGCCTGACAATTACTGATCATGCTGAGTATGCTAGTCCTATGTGTTAGCTGTTAAAATTCCAAACATAACCTTTCTTGACGCTGAGAAGAGTATGTTTATTCTGTGTGCTGATATGTCACTGGTCTGATCATTAGAATCATTTTCACTTGTAATTTTGGTCTTACTTTGCAATTCCAGATCTCATCAAGGAGTTATAATGATCTGATCATGGCTCTGGAGTGCCAAGTTGTCACCCTCGTTTGTTCTCCACACTTCGCTCTGGGCATATTATTCGCCTACACCCCAGCCACTCCTATCTGAACATTTGTAGTGGAGTGGTTTTTCCACTGTGAAATAACACGCATAGTTTCTATTTAGACACGGAAAGCGTCTCTATAAACACTTTTCAAAGATGTCTGTCTGTCTCTCTGTCTCTCTGTCAGTCTGGTCACGCTCTTTTGTGCACTGTCTGGGTTTCTAAATTTCATTACCTCGAGATCTGTAGTCCAGGAACTTTGTGGCAAGTTTTCAAGAATGAACACTATGGCTTTAGGCTGTTCACAAACAAATGAACACACAAACTAACAAATATACAAACTGGAAAAAATATATCCTCCTCCAAAACATAGGTGAGGGTGTAATCGTTTACGATTACTCTGTCTTGTTATTATAATGCCAGCTTACACAGTGAAGCAGAAATATACAAAGGTTAAAGCTGGATATAAAAAACCGCATCCTCTTTTATTAAGACTGTTAATTTTACACCCTTCCCTTGGACCTTTTCACATAAAAAAAGCCATCATAATTCCATCATAGAATTCTATACTCTTGCGAAGTAATATTTTTATACTCTTGCGAAGTAATATTTTTCTTCAATCTTCAATATCAGTGATAATTCTTTAACCTTTGTTTGATCACATGTCAGTATTTTCAAAGTAAATAAAAAGCTACGGAAATGAGTATTAAAGATTTTGGATTAATCAGTTTGAAAGTATAAGTGAGAATTTCAATTTCGCTTTTGAAATAATCATCAACAGTAGTGTTTTTATCTATCATAAAAATTGTTTGTTTATATAGCGAACAGTTACGATGCGACAGAAATAAAGTGGTTTTGTGAATTAAAAAAACCTCATTATTAAATTTAAAGATGTATATAAAAAAAAATAACTAAAATTAAAGTTTGGCTATCTGCCAATGTAGAATTTTCCATATTTTAATAAGTATTATTTTGTTCAAAATTATAACACACTTTTGAATAAATTTTTAATTAAATATTATTTATTATTTTTTAGGATCAGTTGTTTCATTAATATGATTTTTAGCCATTGCAATTCAAGAATTTGCATAAAAATTGTTTAAAAAAATCATATTTTCCGGAGTGGACAGTGATGAGAGTTACCAATGCACTGATGGTAGGACGAACACACAAACCCCTTTCATAAATAACTGTAAACTAGGAATATTGCGGTAATTTGCGAATGCCGGCTTCAGTGTGAAAGGGTACTTTCCCTTTAATGCCGGCACAGTGGGGGCATTCGTAAGACCACCTCGGACCCTAGACATATTACCGTTATATTGTCATCTCTGCTTTAGGCCGGATGTGTATGAAAGGTTCCACAGTGTATTGCCTGCTTACGCAATGAAGCCTAACTAAACAAAGGTCAAAGTTGGAAAACTCTATTGTTAAGACTGCCAATTTTATGCCTTTCGCTTGGACCCTTTACACAGGAAACCATTATATTACAGAATTTGACCTTCTGTGTGAAAGAGTTTGGATCGGCAATAATACCGGCATAGTTATGGTAACATTGCAGTATTTCTATGTGAAGGGGGCTACACCCTACTATGCTCAAATTAATCATTCAAAAAGTCACCAATAGCTACAGGAATTCTCAGTTGGCTAAAATAAAAATGACCTCTTTCACCCAATCTGCTGACCAAAAACTAGACTGAGCTTAAGGCCTTTGAATGAGTGGCCATTATGGGAGAAGTCTGCTTACGAGAGTTTCCTTCACATGGAGGTTCTACTGTACATAACTTTCTATAAGCTCTGCCATTGCATAAGCAAATCTAGTTTCCATATTAACGTCAAAGCCATTTTTAGATGATACATTGCACATACATTTGATTAGTAGACTTTCTGGGTTTGTCTGCTAGGGTCTTTAGTGACATTAAAATATTAGGTCAATGATGCATGATAATTTTGCTCTAATTCTGAGTATCATCACAAGAGAATCACAATAGGCTAATACTACTAGCTTAATACAAAATACAAATTTACATTTTACTTTCATTTGAAACAACTGTAGAGCACATTCTCATAAATACATTCCCTATAATTTGCCTTTTAATTAATCTGTAACATTAAAGAAACCTTCATAAAGACTAACTAAAGTGAAGCTGATTTAATTATGTTTCTTTAATTCACTTATTACAAAAAAATTAAAGTTAATTTAGATTTATTTGATCTTATTTTATTTATTTATTCTAAACATCAATACACATAAGAAAGCATACATACTCCAAACAATCAGATATACACTCCATCATGGCAGAATTCAATATTTTGACATGATTTGTGTCTACTACACTGTGTAAGCTGGCAATATACAGTAGAACCTTTTACACCCATGTCTAAACCATTAAAAATAACAGTGATATGTCTTGGGTATGAGGCACCTTAACAATGGTGTCACTGTACCTTTTCACACCAAAACCTGCATTTACGAATTACCACAATATTCCCATTTTACTGTGTGAAAATGGTTTAGTAGGCTTGAATGATACTAAAACAATACCAGTTGATTTGAATGCCTTTTTTAGAAGAAAATTTTAGAGTACACAGACTCTCACTATAGTAGGCCTATACCTCTTTAATAAAGTTTCTTTTTAGTGACTTTAAATACAGAAAGTTTTTAAGAGCATCCCTGTAATTTGAGGGCAACTAATTGAAGCAAATCCCTAGTAATCAGGATTTCCGAGTAAGCTTTCTACAAGCTCCAAGTGTACTGCTTCAGTAATAAAGAACAAAAGCATTATTTCAAATAAAACACTTTAAAATTAAGTAAAAAGATTCAAGCAACAGATTACTAAAATGCTTAAAAAATAATCACTAAAAAGTGAAAATAGGTGTTGAAATAAGTTTGGAAATGTAACAAAATGGTTATTGATTAATTGAAATTTCTAAAAATGGAATTTGTGAAGAAATTAAAGTTGAAATATTTGAAAGTTCAAAATAAATTTAGACTCAACATTTTTTTATTCCTGAAGATGACATACTTAAAAGCTGAAATATTTAAAATTCACATGATGGCATGCACTTTAAAATGATGTAATATCTAAAAGGACCTTTTAGAAATTTGTACAGTTAAAAGTAATTTTAAAATTGAAAAGTATACAAAATTGAAAAAATAAATAATACTCTTAATGTCAGAAGTTACAGTGCAGCAGAGGATGTAATGTTTAATATTTATTTTTTAGTTCCGTTTGTTTTTTTTTTAATTGATCACAGTAATATTAATGATTAATGTTAAAGTAAATAATTTCATGAAATATCTACTGACCATATTGTAAGTATCTACTGACCATATTGTAAGTACTGTGATATTTAACAAGTCTGATATGAATTTACTGTCCATTCGGCAAATGACTGTGCTAAACTAAAATGGGCGGCGGAAGAGGGGGATGGGAGGAACATGTCACCCCAGTGGTAACTCAGGGGGATAGTCCCCACCTGAAATGGCACTCCAACTACAAAATTCACACTTCACAACTCAAAAACTATGGTAAGTGGCCTTGAAAACCACCTTCAGGGACCTGGAAAGCACAAAATTAGAGGCAACAACGTTTCTTTTGCTCATCAAATTCTAAGCGGGCTGGGGTAGCCGAGCAAAATTCAAAAATTCAACTTCGTCCCCCGCCCTCAATTCAAAAATGTTCCGCTGCTCCTGTAAACTAAATCCTTATCATTATATTCTCCATATGATTTCTGTAATTCATTAAAGCGTGTCTCTGTCATTTTACATGGAATATGAAATCATCTCTACTACTGTATAGCAATGATAAAATAAAGAGGAATCATTTTTCCAGAACCCATTTATGCCTCACATGGCCTCTCGATGATCATATTCACATTTTGATCATCTGTGAAGTCCATAGTAAACTTCCTGTATAAAAAACCTATGCCTTCCTTCTGTTACTTAAATCTATTGAAATACTGTACTATGTTGCCTTAGTGGACATTTAATATTGCTATAATATAGTAAATTTATTTAAATGTAATGCAATGGAAAGCAAATGGCTGTTTGTCAGTCCGTGTGTGCTGTCTGTATATTACATAAATATTTGATCTATTGGACGGTATGAAAAACATTACTTAAAAAAATTAATCTACTATAACATAGGCTACAGTGAAAGATGCAACTCTAAATGACAATTGTTCTGTAGGCAATTTAAATTTCTCTTAGTCAAAGCTTAACAATAAATTTTAAGAAAAATTTGCTATAACAGTATTATCTACAGGTAATCTACATTTTAATTTTTAAATGTTTATCTTATACTTTATACTTCAACAGATAATGAGATAGATATTTTATTTACATTACAATAACCAACTGGCCTCTAATTTCAAAACTGTAAAACCTTTTAGCCTCCAACTGCCAATCAAACAGTCGCAATTTAAACTTATGCTATATTCTAGCCTACGCTTTAATTACTGTACTTTACTAATTACAAAGCTACAGTATGGACAAGTATAACACTTTATTAAATTATTTTTAATGTGTGTATGTCAGAACAGCAAAAACAAAATGGGCTTGGCTTGT
Source organism: Nesometra sesokonis (assembly GCA_025631205.1). Classification (NCBI taxonomy): domain Eukaryota; kingdom Metazoa; phylum Echinodermata; class Crinoidea; order Comatulida; family Antedonidae; genus Nesometra; species Nesometra sesokonis. Next base: position 14,665 of record JAOTQE010070558.1, read on the forward strand.
TCAAACAAAATATGTCATTATTAAACATTATTTCTAGCAATACAGCAAAAATAAAAGGTCTCTGAGCTTTCAGATAAATTATACACTAAGCATTAATTTTAGATTTTTACAATAAATTATTGAAAATTGAATTAACTTTTTAATAAATTATACCAAAAACATAATAAATCTGCCACATCATCACTACTTCCTGATAATAAAACATCGGAGATGATCCCTAATTCTGATGTCATAGCGACATAATTTTTGAAATTTAAGGGATCATGAAGAAATTCATAATAATTCAAACTGCAATAGCAATACGATTTTTTATGAAGAATTATACAAAACTGAAATATCCTTAGAAAATAAACAAAATTAATCATCTTATTTATTATTAGGCAGAATATTCTTAGTTTGCCATCGCAAAATTTGAAGTTTTAGACTAGGGCTAGACGGTTAGTTTATGATGTTAAAAATGACATTGGAATAGCGCAAACAATTTTCAAATAAGAAGTGTTTCAGTAACAAGAATTACACATGATCATTTCATGAAGAATGATCTAATGAGATTTTCAGATTGGCAGACGATGGGCCATCTTTAAACTTTTTTTTTTAACTTTTAAGACTAAACTTTTTTATATAACAGTAGAAAAGGACAAGGCCTTGTTGCTTTCTTATTATATTTTTGAATTTGAATTAAAAATAAAAATGGTCATAAACTTGCTATTTTGTTATCTGTTCATCAAGGAACACTGAAAACAGACATTATGGCGCTAACTGGTAATGGCATATTGTTGTAGTTGTTTTTAAGTTTATTATTGTAATAGATTGATGACAAAATAAATGTAATCAATACATTTTACATTTGTTACCAATACTATTACCAATAACTGATTGATTACTGGAGACAAAATAATAATTACCATAATTAATAAATAACTGATTATTAGAGAAAGTAAATAACATAATTAGGACAAGAATTATTAACAAAATTTCCATAGAAAACAAATTGACAGATTATTGGCAAATTCTATCAATACTAATGATATCAATAACTGAGTGAATAACATTTTTAGTTAAATAAAAAAATATTACTGAATTAAAAAATATATATATCAATTGATTACTCAAAATTAGAACAAGAGCGTGGTGACTCCAAAAAATGACTATGAGACCATTTGTGATTCTACGACTCTTTCTTTAATGACACAAGTTTGGTGCCATGGCGATAAGAATCTTATCAGGATTACAGTTAATTATCGTTGCATCCAATCAGAAAAATTGAAAAATAAGTTCTGCAAGAATTACGCTGCCGTGATTTAAGCTGAATAATCCATTTTATCTTGTAAAAAAATGGTTGAGATTAAAATCTCAGAAGCAATGGCCTCTCAAGCAATAGACTGTCTAATATCCGTGTTTACCAAGTTCTGATTAATTACAGTCAAGATGAGATTAAAAGATTATTTTTAGAAATTAGAAATGGACTGAAAAATATGCTTTAAGGACAAATATGCTTTAAGGACAAATAGATTATAAATATGGAATATGAATTTAATTACTTAAAGACAGAAAAGCAAACCATCTTTATCTGCTTAAAAAATGTAAACAAATTGTAAATGTATTGCCAAGAATTATGTTGGATGACTTTAAGGATCATGACAAAATACTCTGACTACAGTAACTGTAGTAATCTACTGCTATGAAATCTACTGAAGTTACTGCAGTAATCTATTGATATTAAGTCTATTGCAGTTACTGTAATAATCTATTGCTATTAAGTCTACTGAAGTTACTGCAGTAATCTATTGCGATTAAGTCTACTGAAGCTACTGTAGTAATCTATTGCTATAATTAAGTCTACTGAAGTCACTGCAGTAATCTATTGCGATTAAGTCTACTGAAGTTACTGCAGTAATCTATTGCTATTAAGTCTACTGAAGTTACAGCAGTAATCTAATGGAATTAACTCTACTGAATTTACAGAAAAACTCCAATGCTATTATGTTTTCTTTGGTGACTGCATTGACACGTAACGTCACATCTCGATATTTTATTTTTTACTACTTTTTCAACTGCAAAAAAATACTGTTTTAACTAAATAACTGGACAGGATAATTTTAACATGGCCTTTTAATAAATATCAAGCTTGACATTTTCAGGTGGTTTCCAACATACACAGTATAGCCCAATATAACCTATGCTCACTTTAAAGGGCAGGTTCACCCAAAAAATTACTATTCATTATATGATTTAGTTAATCATAAAAAGTATACAGCCCTATTAGAGAATTTTTTGGATTTCTCCCCTTGAAAATATAAATAAACGCTAGATTTCATCCCTATTCTTTTACACACAAAATAGCAAAGTGGGTAATTTTTTATTATCA